>QVIK01000025.1:123488-148762 GCA_003957845.1 Oidium heveae | reverse complement strand
ATGTAGATCATGCCTAGCTAGGTTTGGCGGCTCCACTAAAAACCCATGTCGGCCCCACAGGGTAAAAACATTACCGTGGTAGTAGAGTAGTGTTAGTATTAATTCCTAGTAATACCCTGGTTTGCAAGATTCAAATCAGCCTTCACACAATGGTGCCCTGTTCGGTAAAGTGTAGTGGGACAGGGCTAGCCCCTCCTCGTGCTGAGCTAATACTTCATCGTTGTACTACTATAAATCTCCCGCCAGTATGTTTGAGGTTAGGCAAGTTTGTGTACCAATTATTTGCAAGATTCTATTGGCACGAATTTTCTTCACCCCTGCAACAATTTTTGGCACTAAAATGTTCATCAATTAAAAACTAGCGGCCGCTATTGATCCAGTCATTCATAATTTTATACATTTTTATATCATGAGGTCAATTTTGAAATGTACCCAAAAAAAAATCAAAAATCAAAAAAGCTCTCTCCTACACTTCGTCCCTTTCCCCTCATATTCCTCCTCCCTACATCCGTTCCTTTCTCTCTCCTCTCGTTCTTACGCATTACACTTGATCATATCTTTGTTAGAGCTCTTACCTATGAGCAAGGAAGGATCTGGCCTGAATATCACAGTTTATTATTATATATATACCTCGGATTTAAATTTGAACTTGAACAAAACCGAGCTACTCGATTTTGTTAAAACCCAAATTTCTAAATCTTTCGATGAAACAGAACACAATGCTAGAATTCTTGCAACATCCTTTATACAAAATTATTCCTAACAAATAAATAAATATTTCTCTAGAATTTCGTCTTCTCTCTTGAGTCTATGGAGTCTCACAAATATAACTTGATATATTAATATTTTAAACAGATTNGAAACAGAACACAATGCTAGAATTCTTGCAACATCCTTTATACAAAATTATTCCTAACAAATAAATAAATATTTCTCTAGAATTTCGTCTTCTCTCTTGAGTCTATGGAGTCTCACAAATATAACTTGATATATTAATATTTTAAACAGATTGATTTAAGTCGTCTTTTTATACCTGTTCCAAGATTCTTCTTTTATTTATCGAAACGATTTTTGATCATGAAAAGCTTTATCTTTCTGAAATTTGTGATTATAAAGTTAATGACTCATCCAGTTTAGACTCAGGAACTTAATGCCTCTTGAAGTTACTCCATTTAAATTAACTTCCATACGAGGTGGAGTTCCAAGCTTTCAAAAAGCTAATAATAACGGCTACCTTTAAAACTTCTTTCCATCCAACAGGAGTAGTTGGTTTTGGCAACAATGTTTTAGCTGAAACATAACGTGAGGAAAACATTACCGGTTTTGAACATTAGAATGCGTTTTACTCTAATATCAAGATTTGAAATTTCCAGCTCTCGACATTGTATCTGAAATTATGATTATTTTGCGATTGTAAGGGTAGCAGTGATATCATTTCGTGCGCGATGGTATTATTAAAAATTTCATAAAGAAAGGTATTAATTTATGCTGCGATAAGTATTGATTTTTTTGTTCAGATAGATATCTTGGATTAAAGCTACAAATCCTTAAGGGACTGATTAATGGATGAACCAAAACGATTTTCTTTGTTTACATGTTTGTTTACTTGGTTTGAGAAGAATTCAATGGAAAATACCAGGATCAAATTGTGGCCAGAGCATAATTGGTCAAGGAGACAGGCCTGCGGTTCAATTTTTCCATCTTGGGTTATGCAGGCAGGGGTATGGATAGATTTAGAGTGACGCGCCAAAAGTTATGAAAGGTCGATTTGTCGATATAGTAAGAAGTGGTCAGCGTGGATTGGTTGAAAACTGATACGCGCCAATCATTGAATCTGAAAGGTCCTGATTTGTGCAAAGTAGTGGGGGGGGGCATTTCATTTTCTTTGAGGGGGCAAATAACATTTCCCTAAAAATATACAGCATGACGCATTTTTATCATCACGATACTGTTTACTATACAATCCCATGGATTCCCCAACAATACAGTACTGCTTAAACTACCGTCTAGAACGCACCATCGAAGAGTTCCGAGTCAAAAGACAAGGTATAATGCAGAAAATATGGCTCAAACATAGCTGAAAGAGCGACATCTCTCACAATGCATGTAAGGTTGACGATTCGGATAGCTTTCTGCATGAAATCAAGATTTATTCTTACTCAGAAAGTAAAGTAAGTTATATTTCTTATCCCACTAACTTCATAACCAGAACTAACCCTCAATATGTTAAGAGTTTAATCGAGAAAATCGATGTATTATACACATTCGATCTCGACAGGTTACCTATCAGTTTTGGGCCATCACTTAAGACAACTAGTGACAAAATTCTCAATCAAAACCGCTCAACCACGCCATCGGACTACTTATTAAATTAGTTTATGAGGCAGTGAGTTACAAATTCCGTTAATCGCATGTTCAAAAAGAACCAAATATTACTTGTTCTTACTATTTCTTTCAAGACAGTGCTCAATGGCTGAAATTGACTCGAAAAAAACAAGCAGGACTGACATTAGATGGAAAGGCTCAATTGTAAAAGCCATTTAACTCTAATTTCTCTAATGTACTTCTTTCTTATAGGTATGGACTTGTACACAGTACTTTCCGAGCTTGACGAAACAGCTGTGCCATTTGGCTACCTCCTTGTAGCAGTGAATGCTATTGATCATGCGCCAATTTCTACCGTTGCCGGTATAAAAATAGACGTGCTTGAGCAGTTTTTACAATCCATTAAAGTAGCTAATTTTAATCCAACATTTTATTTGAATATGATCAAGATAGGACTGAGATCGAAGCTATTCAGCAAGTCTGGCTTAGTATTGGTCTCTAGCTATTTTATTGGTATGCTTAAAAAGCGATCCATATTAAACCCAAAGATAATAGAAGAACAGGGACTTAGTCTCATTACTATCTCGGTGAAACCAAAGTTCTTGTGTTGGTACTGAATATATGTTTGTGATCCCATCCTGTTTCTCGACGAAGCGACCATAGATATGGTCGTCAATGCGTATTCTCTAGGACGGAATTTTCAGAGCTTGGAAGTATCGAAACAAATACTAAAAGAGATCGAGATGTAGTTTTAAGAATATTTATTTGGTACTATATTATACACTCTTTGCCTCTATTTTGCCTCTAAAGATCTGAAAATTAGAGACTGAGTTTTCTAGAAATTTGATTCGTATTTTTATCTATTTTAATAAATTTTTTACCTCGAGATGACACACAGCCATACTTCATGTATAGGCATAATTATTTCCGCTGGTGTTTTAGTGGACTTTAGCCCCAGTTTCAAGAGGTGGATAAATAGGGAAATTTTGCAATGGAATATTCTTCAACAATAGCTTGTAGGTGTGCTTTTTTAATTATTATCTTGACAATTTTTTAACTCTTAGTATCACGGGCATTTGGTTTTCTGTCGATGGAGTGTGCAACGTATTTGTAATTAGACGATTCAACGTATTATACGTGCGAGTCGACTTTTATCTACTCTTTAAGGGACGTTACAGACTAGAAGGTGGTCTCGAGCGCTACTACGCATCTACGAGCAGCAATGCAAATACCATCTTACGCTGGACCTGAAAGATAGCTAGGCCTTGATACTGAGACTTAGTGTTAGGCAAATATCTCAACTTATCTTGTTAGAGAGTTAAGAAAATTATCAATTCTGAGATCTGAAGCATGACTTCAGAGCTACTTAATATTGATTTTATTGGTCGATCACTCAGAACTAACAAAGTTGCCTTTTAAAATTCAATTCTGTTTATGCAGCATTAAGGATATGACACAGTCAGAGTATTTATTTATATGATGGATAATTCATGCTACAGAGTGTATTTGTTAATGGGACAACAATATTCTGACCTCCTCCACACAAATATTCCTCTTTAACCATCAACCTCATCAAAGGGTGATGACGAGCTCTGGATTTCCCAGACGTGCTTTCACTAATTCTCTAAAGCATCGAAATCACGAAATATGATTAGGCCAATTATATCTGAATCAACCACCTGCTGTCTTAAGTGGGGTAAGTGCCCAAGTATCTAGACTCCAATTAAGATGAGGGCTCGGACGGTATACAACACTGTCCTCCAACCTCGTAGTGGATAACCAATTAAAGACTATTATGATGTTTACATACATTCCCATTTCCTGTAATCCGTGTAAATGCTACTCAACGGAATTCAAAGTGCAAAAGGCCCATAATTAAAAGCGCGGGATGGTTTTATCACTTCGTTGATTAGACTAAAAGAGGAAAACGGAAAACCTTAAATTTCTGCCATGTAATATTTTCCTACTGCAAAAATTAAGACGGGTACAAATATATTAGATTTTTGAAAATTTTAACATAGATTTATTTCTAAATTTAGAGGCGGGGTTCAGATGCTTGGCTGTGGTATCCTAGCATTCTCAGCCTTATTCATGCCATGGGCAAAGAAGGTGAGTGTTTTGAGACTGAGAATCCAATCCATTTTCGCTTTGAGCAAGATGGCAGCCCATTTAAATCTATTGACTGATCTTTTCAGATGCTTAGTTTCTTAAAATACATAGTTTCTCAATAATGATTATTAAATTGGGGATAGACGGATTAGAACTTGTGCTCTTACTATGCACCGTTAAGATGAACAACTTCCGACATAAGAAGGCGATTGAGGATCAGAGTTTTATAAATTAACAGCAGGCAAAGTTGACAAATATTCGAAACTTTCAATATGTCGTCTTACTTCCAATCCTATTTCCAAAAGACTTCCATGTCGAGGCGCCTTCTGCAGTATGCTATCTCACGACTTGGAATAATTGACACTGATGTCTTAGACTTGGAAAATTTGGATATAGCATGGGGCAAAAATAGCACATTCGAGTTTAAGAACGTCGAGCTGCGGCTGGAGGTAATATAGATTCCCTGGTCTAAAAGTTAGCTCTGATACTGATATATTTATGTTTCAGAAGCTGGAAAATATCCTTCAGTTACCTCCATTTCTTAAGTTCTCAAGGGCTAATATCACGATACTTCGCCTTACCATTCCTGTGGACATCTACAGCAGTCCCATAAAGGTGGAAGTAGAAGGGTTACAAGCTGAGTTACAGGTCAAGGATGATGAGGAATTAAGTCATCAAAACTCTGATGATGGCCGAGAACAAATGTTCCATGTAAAAGACCCCGGGAGTCCTCATTTAAAAAGAAGTGTGGATGAGAAAGGCCTCCCTAACCCCCAAAATTTGGCTCGATCTTTCCTTGAATCGGAACCAGAAAAAGAAAAGACAGAACTAGAGGCTGCTATATTTTCTGAACCCTACCAGAGTGGAGCTTTATATGCCCTTGGTTATGATGGTGAAACACACACAGGTATGACTACTTCACTTGCTCTGCCAGCATTTATATCTCGGTTCCTTCAGGGTATTACCGATCGTCTACAAATTAAAATTAAGGATGTTGATATTATTTTAAAAATTAATTTTCCAATTGGAGATTCTAAGCTTTCATCTCTTTTTGAAACTGCAGATTCTATTTCGGTCCGAATGAAAATTAAGGAAATAGATATAAAGGGGGTTGGCCAATATTTGGAAAGTACAGACATAAATGACGAGGCATCGAAAACAGTTTTAGATTTGGGATCTCGACTTATATTTTTATCACAAATTCGAGGTTATCTAGAAACTGAGTCAAACTTACTTAATACTCTGGCTAGCTCGTCTACCACTTCTCAATCATCACACGTAGATATAGATCCTCGTGATAGTCTGGGAAAAATCTTTAACGAAACCATCTCATTAAATTCAGATGATATTGAAATATCAATAAAAAAATCAACCATTTCACCTTTTAGTAAATCTAGCGAAAACCAATCTCGTCAATTGATTCCTCTGGCAACTAGCAGAAATCTAGAGATTGGTTCAAATAATAATGATGTATTTACAAAGCTTAAAAATCAGTCTACCCCTGAAATTAAAAACCATGAGAGTTCTTTAAATGCTTTTGGCTATTCAGATCAAAAAATTAGCTCTGACCCATTCGCTTGCTCTCCTTTACCAAAGAGTACTTTTCCTATGGAATCAACTCCTCAGAATCTCTCAAATTCCTATTCTAAAAACTTGGAATTTTCAGAATCTCGGACTCATCAACCCGACAAAACCTCTCATCAAAAATCCCATTCAGTACAATCCTCGTTACCAATCTTGAAAGACTCAGAAGTAGAGGTTTCCCAAGACTACAAGTCTCACATAGAAAATGCTTGTAGTAATGAAGCTCTTCGTAGTGAATGTTTTTTTGCTGAGAATGAGGATACTTTTATTGTCCAATCAATCGATAATATGATAGGAAGTAAACCACACAGTGAAAAGTCCTCTATACTAAGCAATAATGACGAGCTAGAAATCTCCCAATCTTCAATAAATGAGGAGGAAAGTATGTATATGAGTGCTTTATCACACGAATATTTTCTTGATAGAAGCTCTGAAAATACACAAAATATTAGCGACATGAGTACTAGTCTCTCAATGACTCAAATAAGCTCTCTTGCTCCAATAAAAACTGAATGTATACCAGCTTCGCATCGTGGATGCCAGAAATCCTCATATCCCCAGATTGAAGATCGAATACCCACTGAACTAACTATAGATGACTACACAAATTATCCAGATGATAATGTTTCTAATTGGTCCACATCTGCCGAAGATTCAAAGATTCGTATTTCGCCAGTTGAGCGTAGTATGACCTCACGATGTAGCAAAAAAATATTTGACCTTGATAATATTAAGATCTGTATACCAGGAGTTGGATCCTTTTGTACGATCAATGAGACTACAGCTGGACATACTAAATCAACAAAAAACTATGATTATGATCAGGTAGAACCTTCATTTACCGATTTACCTGGTAGCTTTTCGACAAACTTGGCAAACCCGAAAGCTTTTTTGGGGGTAGATACAGAATTACCAAAATCTAGCAGTCAATCAACTTTTAGTCACAGCAGTGACTCTAATGGGCTCAGAATAAATGTTGGAATCATCCGAATAGATTTTGATGTTTCAATTGGAAGGTTAATTCTGAAGCTCGCAAGTCTAGTCACAGATATTATGAAAACACAATCTTCTGATAATAGTAATCATGCTGTGAATTCAGAACCAGTAGAGAAAATCTTTAAGCTTTATGTTGATCAAATATCATTAAAATTTTTAGATCGTTTAAAGGGAATTGTAACACCTACTAATACGGCCTCAAATATGCTGCCATCGTCAGGAGAAATTTTACTAAAAACTGACTTGACAGGACTTCGATTATTTTCGAAAATTAGCAAAACCAGTAAAAAGACTTCTTTTTCTCTAAGAAAATTTTTATTTGGATATAAAGATGAGAGTATTTTATCATTTGATTCAAGTTACCCAATGAAAAGTTCTGTAAGAGACTTAAAAGCTTCTGATGGAGTAGATATATCGGCTTATCTGACTCAAACATCGGAAATTACTCGACTCGAAGTTAGCACGTTACCGATTAAGGTCTCTATCAATCTTCAGAAACTCGATGAAACTTTTAGTTGGTTTGGAGGCCTGAGTAGCATGCTTAATCTAGGTAGTTCTTTTGCGTCCAGTGCGACAGCTATGGCTAGCAGTCCCTGTAAGTCCAAAAACCGTGGTGTTAGATTTGAAACTTCAATTCGAACTGAAGATACAATTGTTTTGGCACAAAATAAGTCCGATATAAGAATTGGTGGCTGCAGACTTGACTTAATAGGCTCAGAATGCAGTCTAATGCTTGAAACTAGTGCTATCAAGATTGTTAGTCGAGATGAAGGAATAGGACTTTCGGTCAATAAACTTAAACTCTCAGGGCCTCATATTTACAAGCCAAATAATACACCAGCTATAAATTTTGAAATTACCTCCATAAGGCTAGAAATCCTTCCATCACCAAAAGATCACGACTTTGATCGGTTGCTCTCTCTGATAACACCCTCGAGATCAAAATATGAACAAGATGATGACATACTCTTGGACACTCTTCTTCGCCAGAGAGATAAAGGAGCGGTACTACGACTTACTATAGATGATTTGACGGCCCATATTACCAAAATCGATGAAATGAACTATTTCCCTGAACTTCTCGAGGAAGTATCCAACTTAGCGACTGTAGCAAAATACTTACCTGAAGATGATAGCTCTGGCCTTCTCTCCCTGGTACTTGTCCGTAGATGTGAACTTGTAGCAGAGTCTGGCCATGCATTTGGTAATCTAAAGCTGCTTCTTACCGATCTTGAAATAGCTCAGATTACCCTTCCAATTCTTTTAGCAGTCAGTATGGAAGGTTTATCTTTAAGTCGAAATGACACCGAAATACTTATAGAAAGTACTACGATTCAAGGGCTGCAGGAGTTGAGCACTAAAGGACCTGTCATAATGGCAAGAATGATTGGTAATGAAATGGAACCAATGATCAAGATAAAGTTATGGAACTTAAAATTTGATTACCATGTCTCTGCTTTTATAAGTTTACTTGAATTTCTTGAAAACATAAAGCCTTCAGATATTTCTACAGATCATTCTACACCGACAGCAAGCTCTATAAGCTGTGTTCGTGGACAGAAATATAAAGCATCTTCTCCTAAGAATCTAACCGATAAAAGCTCAGTTAGGCCGCTAAATATCAATGTCGTTCTTCGGGACTGTATCTTGGGTTTGAATCCATTGAGATTGCCTTCAAAAGTACTTCTTACACTAACAGAAGCTCATCTTAATTTAATCTTACAAAAGAACGATGATGTCAACGTATCTCTAGAACTTAAAAAAGTCTCTATCCTTGTTATCGATGATATCGCAAATTTAGCTTCTACTAACTGTACCTTAAAAAAACGCCAGTATATGGATGGTAGAAGTAGTCAAGTAACACATCTTTGCTCCATTGGTTATGTATCCGTTGGTTATCTATCATCTGCTAAAGTGAATTTTCATATGAAAACCGTTGAAGGTGAACGCGAAATTGATATTGAGGCTTGTGATGATCTCTTCGTTCTTGAATCTTGCGCAGACTCGACTCAAACTCTTGTAAGTGTGTTAAGTGGGCTCGTACCAGCCAACACAAGTCCAGAAAAACAGACAAAATATCGGACAAAGGTAGTACCCGTGCATGATCTACTTGCATCTTTATCAACAGATGCATTTGGTACAGCAGAAGGAGACTACAATTTTGATGATGATTTCGGTGTTATAGATGAAGTTGAAACTAACTCTCTTATTGACCTAGAAGAAAACGATGATTTTGATTTTGATCCCCAATACTATGGGGAAAAAGATGAAATTGAGTATGATGAAAATAACTCTTCGAATTTAATAACTCGAGAAACTCAGGATGGCGTTTTACTGGAAAACCTTCTTGAGCCTGACGATTCTGGGGATGATGCCGAGCTCGAATTTCAGGAAAATCACTTTGGGGCATCTTCAAATTTAGAAGTAGATACAAATAAATGGAATTCAACGAAAAATACTTATGAGAGATCGAACACATCTAGAATACATAGAACACCAGTAAATATTCGTGTACGTGATTTTCACATTACATGGAACTTGTTCGACGGATATGACTGGCAATATACTAGAGACACCATAAGTAAGGCAGTTCGAGAAGTCACATCTAAAGCAATAGAAAGACGAGCACAGAACGAAGGCCAAACATCATCTCAGATTTTCGATGATGAGGATGAAAGTGTTATTGAGGATTTCCTATTCAATTCAATATATATTGGAGTGCCTGCTAATCGAGATCCACGAGAGCTCACATCGGCTATAAATCAAGATCTTAATGATAATGACACAGATTCAACATCAACGACGAACATTTCCTCTCAGCATACGAAATCAAGTAGTGGCAAAAAAGTAGCTACTAAACAACTAAAGCTACATCGAAGTAAACATCATAAGATTACATTCGATCTTCGAGGAATTTGCGTCGATTTTATTGCATTTCCTCCCGGTACAGGTGAGACTCAGAGCTCTCTGAATATTCGGGTTCATGATCTTGAGATTTTCGATCATATTCAATCGTCAACATGGAAAAAATTTGCAACTTATATGCAGGATGCCGGTCAAAGACAGACAGACTCAAATATGATACAAGTAAAAATCTTAAATGTAAAACCAGTAGAAGAACTAGCGGCGTCTGAAATTGTATTAAAAGCTACTATCTTGCCACTTAGACTTCATATTGATCAAGATGCATTGGATTTCATAACTAGATTTTTCGAGTTTAAGGACAGTTCTATTCCTGTTCAAACAACCAGAGTTGAAGAGCCATTTATTCAAAGAGTAGAAGTTGACTCTATAAAAGTAAAATTGGACTTTAAGCCAAAGCGGGTCAATTATGCTGGTCTTCGGTCTGGGCATACAACAGAGTTTATGAATTTCTTAATCCTGGATGGAGCTGATATAGAGCTTCGACATACTATTATTTATGGAATCTCAGGATTTGAAAAACTAGGAAAGTGCTTGAACGATATATGGATGCCAGATGTCAAACGGAACCAACTTCCCGGAATCTTGGCGGGACTTGCACCCGTAAGACCACTCGTCAACGTAGGTAGTGGATTTCGACATTTGGTTATCGTACCTATACGAGAGTATAAAAAAGATGGACGAATTATACGTAGTATCTCAAAAGGAGCAGCTGTTTTTGCTAGAACGACAGGTACAGAACTCGTAAAATTAGGAGCAAAAATGGCTGTTGGTGTTCAGACTATTCTTCAAGGTGCAGAAGGTTTCTTAGGTTCCTCGGATGATCTAAGGATTATAGAAGAATCGAGTAGTGCTAATAGTGAGTCAAAAAAATTAAGTCTATATGCGAATCAACCTTTTGGCGTTTTACAAGGATTTAGAGGTGGTTATAATGGTCTTCAAAGAGATTTAGTTCTAGCTCGAGATGCCATCATCGCAGTATCTGGTGAAGCAATGGATAGTGGAACAGCAGTCGGTGCTTTTAAAGCGGTAGGTAGACATGCACCAACCGTGATATTACGACCTGCAATCGGTGTGGTTAAAGCAAGTGGACAAATCCTGATGGGTGCTACCAACTCACTAGATCCTGTAAACTTGCAACGAGCTGAAGCTGTAAGTGTCATTTTAATTTAATTTCACGTTTTCTGTGATTTGCAAATAAAACGATGCTAACTTATGATTCCTAGAAATATAAGAGATAATGATGAGATTGATGATATCCGGCGTTTTAGGCGTTAGTAAGTCATGAAAAGGAAAGCTCGCGATTTTTTTTATTAAACAAAAATATCCTACAAAATACGATTTATCAAAATTTTCTTCGTAGGCGCTGGATGGTTTATTAATATACCCGAAATCTAGATGTGCTTTAATTAAAAATTTCTTTTTTCATAATTGTTTCTTTATTTTTAATGTCCTTATGCAGTAGAGTCAAGGCTTAGAACTATCACCCGGATAATGATGGTAATTAATTAGAAAGGGCCAGAAAAATTAGATAGGATTGACGAGAGGCAAAATAAACGTGTTGCGATACAATTTTTTACTAAATACTGAATACGAGCTTGCTTTTTTTTTTAATATATATATAACAAGCAGAATAAGTAGTTGAAACGTTTTAGATGAATTTCGGTGCACTTGAAAACTAAGAGCGTTTGTCCTTGATGATAAAGAATGACTGAACTCTCTACAAGTACATGCTAAGCAGACGAACTGGTGGTATAATTTTTCCCCTTCCAAGTACCCGTGCTACGCCCCAAATTAGTTCTGGTTTCCATGTGAGACCAACAATTGAAGTTGGTGGTCACCACCATTTGCCACATTTTTTTTTGAATCTCACGCAGAAAAAAACTCTCATATTGCACCCAATTTTTAACGATCAGGGATTAGCTCCCATAAAAATTCAAATCCTGATTGACAAACAATTCTGAAAGTAAATAAAAACACATGACAATAAATAACTTACCTGGCACCATAATTCCGTCCTCTATCAATATAGCAATAATGGAACTAAAAAAAAAAAAAGACAGATGAGCAATAAAGGACTGCCCATGAATACATGAGATATAGTTCGGATGCAAAACTAACTACGATGGCGCGACAATTTCAAGTAACACGTGAACATCTTCAGGCAAGAGAGGCTCAAAAGTAGCAACAACGAGGCGCTTGGCTGTTGAAAATATTTCCATCAGTCTCTAGGTTCATTCAATAAGCTGGATCAAGTTTACTGTAGGTATTGGTCCTAGTATGAGCGCCGCAGTTTAAAATTCTCGTCGAAGTTCATCTTCGCTCCAAATGGCCCACATTGTAGGAAGAGGTGGGCCAGGCGCTTCATAAAGCGCCAAAACTAAAACAAGGCTCATCTTTTACCACCTCGGAATTTTTTTGTTCACAATATCTCTTCCGTTTTCACATTAAATGATAATCGAGGGGGTGCTTGAATATCATCCTTAATTTGTGATGCCAGTGGATGCTCACTATCCTTTCGTGACAAGTTTACGTGAAATTTTGGATATATTATAGACAGGATATCCAACTCTACCACATGTAACTAAATAGCTCGTGTTACTAGGTATTTGGCCTTAACTCAAGCCAAATTTTTTTGAGTTGGTTTGTTTGAACATTTTTAAGGCTGAGCCAGACTTTGTCTCCTACCTTGAGCAGTGGAGCTAGATTTCTCTTCTAATTCGAACGTTCCTTCATGATTTGCTGGGATATTGCCATCGCTGCTGCGGCATATCACTGGGCTTCACGTATTCTTGCTATGAAATTATCAGCTCTCTTTTTAGCTGATGACCTATTTTCAGAACTAATTAACTCTTTATTTTGAATAGGGAGAGAGTGATAACCAGGTTATAAGAAGAATGGATTTAGTCCTATTCCTAAAGGGTTTCTATTATGAATTGCTAATTGTGCCGTTGGTAGGATGGAACTTCTCTAATGCCTCTTTCTGTCGCCCCGTCCGTTTGTTGAGCTGGGCATTATGAGAATCAACAATTGTAGCTCACGATATGTAATTGAAGTAAATAATAAATTTTTTTGGTCAGCAATCATAGTTTTCGAGACGAAGTTCAATTGCTGTTGACCAGAAGTAGGCTAGGTCTTTTGAGAGGCGTGATTATTAATGAAGTTATCAGTTCGGTTGAATGTATGTGTAAGCAAGCGGAATTGGAATACGCGAATATTATATGTCTCCCTCCGCGATTGTTTGGGAATAACGATTTCCTTCGTTATTCTCTTGATACCATTTTCTTTAGATTTAAATAAGAGACAATATCTCGAATAAAAAATTAAGATAAAATGGCGCCTAAACAACGAGTTGTTATCTCAAAATCGGGAGGAACTGCCGACTCTCATCACCACCAATCTCGACCTGGACCGCCGTCAAAAAATATCGTCAGTTCTACTTATCAGGCTCTGACATCTCCCAATAACGCCAATGTGGTAAAGAGCTTGACTATGTTTGGTGTAAGAGTTTTCTCATTTTTCCATTCCCCTACACTTCTCCATCCAGCTTTTGGACTTTCCTTATTTTTTTGAGTGATATGGAACAAGATCGTTCAATAAATCTTAATTTTGTCCTCTACCTATTCCCCAAGAAATGGTCTGTACTTGCGACTTCAGGACAATCTGCCTTTCACTGTTTAATCATTTTTGAACTTCATATCTATTCATATAAATCTCAATCAAAACATTTTTTAAAAAGAAGTCTGATTCTAATTCGTAATTTTCTTGGTTGAATTATTTAGGTAGCTGTAGCTTTCTTCTCAAGTTCATGGAGTGAAATTTTACTTCCACCGTAAGCTCACCAACTCGATTTTGGAAAATATAAAAAATGCTTGGGACGTTGTAGATATCGCAGAAAAGACTGACTTTTTTTTTACGTATAGACTATAAAGTAAGATTGGTGCTTTTTATTTGGAACAATGACGATCAAAATGATAATGCGGCTTTCAAAGCCAACATTAAATTTTTGATGATAATATTCTTAAGGAATTGGTATCTTTTAACCCTCACTACTTTTCCAATATTGAAGGTAAATGTAAAAGGGCAACATTGTACAAAAATATCTGTATATAAATTCAAGTCAAACAAAAGTAAGGCTTCTTAATCGATTAATTTTTTCAATCAAATTTGTCTTTTTAACTTAAGTAATTTTGAAACTTATAATTGCTTATCTATAAGATGATTCTTTAACCAGATAATACAGTTTTCAAGAATTCTATCTCTGACTGGCACGAATATTCTCAGAATCAATATCTTTAACACATTACACCAAAAAAACGAGACTGTTATTTTAGATGTTTGTGGTATTTTTAAGAACTTAAAATTAGTCTTGTCTTCGGAGACAAAATGAAGACAAATATTAATAGGTAGCGGGGAAGAGGGGAGAGGGGAGAGATCACTCTGATGAGTTCCAATGTCAAGCCAGCTCTTATTACGATGGAGATTAAAAAGACTAAAACGAGTTCCTACAGTCGACAGAAAATCCTGGCAATTAAACTGTCCCCCGAGAAAAAGAATACCGTTCCTTTACCTGACAACATGTGGTGTCGGTATGAAGCGGATATCTAAAATAATGAGATGGTAGGAGAATACAAATAGACCATACACACCACCCCCATTTAGGAAATTTTGGTACTTAATCCTCTCGTGACCTTAAGAAGCTGATATTTTGGGGGGTCACGGGAGAAAATGGGGGTTAGAAGGACCAAGGATTTCTAGGCAGGAATAAAAATAGAATTATTCATGTTAATATGGAGCGAAGTTAAAAAAAAAAGCGATTCTATTGAGATCAATGTCTCTCTATATTTCATGAAATATATGGATTTCCTTTCTTTTTTGGTGTGTGGGTGAAAAAAAAATAAGAACAAATACAAAAAAGCTTTATCATTAGTTTACTTGATTCCTTCCGTAGGTCGCGCATGGAACAGCTAAACCTCTTCTCACTCAAGCTCTTGAAGCTGTGAGAGACATATCCATATCATTCAATCGGCTTGGTGGTTTATCTACCTATATACACCTGAACGACGAATTATCAGAAGAATGAGAAGAATGAGAAGAATGAGAAGAATGAGAAGAATGAGAAGAATGAGAAGAATGAGAAGAATGAGAAGAATGAGAAGAATGAGAAGAATGAGAAGAATGAGAAGAATGAGAAGAATGAGAAGAATGAGAAGAATGAGAAGAATGAGAAGAATGAGAAGAATGAGAAGAATGAGAAGAATGAGAAGAATGAGAAGAATGAGAAGAATGAGAAGAATGAGAAGAATGAGAAGAATGAGAAGAATGAGAAGAATGAGAAGAATGAGAAGAATGAGAAGAATGAGAAGAATGAGAAGAATGAGAAGAATGAGAAGAATGAGAAGAATGAGAAGAATGAGAAGAATGAGAAGAATGAGAAGAATGAGAAGAATGAGAAGAATGAGAAGAATGAGAAGAATGAGAAGAATGAGAAGAATGAGAAGAATGAGAAGAATGAGAAGAATGAGAAGAATGAGAAGAATGAGAAGAATGAGAAGAATGATTGTATCTGGAGAGATTTACTTATCTATAGATCATTTGAACGAGGAATCAAGTACACTCATGCAATGACTGCATAACTCTTATAAAGAATGTAAGCCAAAATAACTTTTAATATAGAAGCTAGTGAGAGAACGAGAACTAAATAGATCAAAAATGGGTGGGGTTTTTCCGCATTGGACTCAAAGAATATCTGATTGCCTTAATGAATGCCTCATTCTCTATAATACGCGTTTAAAACTATGTTCACAGGGCTATAGGCTACTAGAAGTACTATTTCACATTAATTTACAATTTGCTTAATAAAATCTCTTGGAGTCTTTTCATCAGAGAAAAATTATTGCTCTAATAATATATTGAGCCCATATATTCCGTATAAAATATGTAAAGTATATCATGTTTCATGCACTAACTATACTACGTAAAGAACGTAAAACCTTCCCTTAATGTTACAAAAACCCAATGACCAGCGAAATTAACAATTCTTATAATGATCTAACTGAATTCCCTCCATAGCCAACCAAAGGACGCCGAAACCCGCAAATTTGTCGCAAATTCAGTTTTTCAATGCTGACTCCACTGGATGCTGTCAAGAGCGATGCCCTCTTGTACTAGCTCCCAAAGAGGGCTTAGTTCTCTTAAGAAAGTGACACGATCTCGTACAGCTTTTAGTACATAATCGATCTCACTTTCAGTTGTAAATCGACCGATACCAAATCTAATACTACTATGAGCACTCTCATCACTACTTCCAAGCGCCCTTAGGACGTAGCTTGGTTCGAGCGAAGCTGATGTACAGGCACTACCAGAAGATAAAGCGATATCTTTCAGAGCCATCAATAAGGATTCTCCTTCAACATATGAAAAAGAAACGTTCACGCAACCGGGATAGAAACTTTCTGAGTCTCCATTTTGAACTGTGTGCTCCATAGAAAGTAGCCCCGAAAGTAGTCGGTCAGAGAGAGTCTTGATTCTTTTAGAATCATACTAGTAATTTTAGTCAGTAAAGTAGTAAAACTCGTCTTAGATAAAAATTTGTGTAGAATGAAAGATATTCAGAAATTTTCTATGTGTCGTCATAGAAATCTAGACTTGCAAGCAAGTAGATAACTAGGAAAGCCATGCATATGTAAAGAAATTCATCATTAGTAGAAAGGAGAAATCGATATTCACATACATTCATCTCCTCGTTAGCAATTCTGCATGCTTCTCCAAATCCAACAACTAATGCAGGTGCTAGTGTTCCACTTCGTAATCCTCTTTCTTGACCACCTCCACTAATTAACGGTTCAAGGCGTACTCGGGGTCTTCTTCGAACGTAACATGCACCTATACCTTTAGGTCCGTATATCTTGTGCGATGAAATAGACATTAAATCAATGTTCATTTTATTTACATCAAGCGGAATCTTCCCCACGGCTTGAGCTGCATCAGTATGAAAGAAAACTTTCCTCGCCCGACATATTCGCCCGATCTCTTCAATAGGCTGGATCACCCCAATTTCATTGTTAACTGACATAATACTGATCAAAGCTGTCTCAGGCCGAATCGCATCCTCGAGATTTTTTAGGTTTATTAGACCATTTGATTGCACTGGTAGGTAAGTAATTGAGAAATCTTCATCTTGTAAGTGGCGACAGCTATCTAACACACATTTGTGCTCAGTTTGTGTGGTGATGATGTGTCGTTTTTTTCCGGACCTTCGACAAAATCTTGCTAGCCCTTTGATACTCATATTATTACTTTCTGTAGCGCCACTTGTGAAAATTATCTCTTTTGGATCGGCACTAATCAAATTTGCAATGTGTTTTCTGGCTTCTTCAACTGCTGTTTCTGTTTCCCATCCGTATGCATGAGTTCTTGAATGAGGATTGCCATATAGTCCGCAATAAAATGGAAGCATGCTATCTAAGACACGCGGATCTACGGGTGTCGTTGCCTGCATATCAAGATATATGGGACGTTTGCCTTCATCTGATCTTGTAGCATTGGTAAGTGAACCTATTTTCATCAGCTGAGAGAATTTTGGAGTGAGTCGGAATATCACCAACTAGATATCGAATTTGTCACATCTTTTACATTAAGATTTGTCTCAAATGGAACTTTTTGGTCAATATTACCAGTTCCTGGAAAGAGAGTAGCTTGTTGTGAGTGAGGAGTTGAGTCAAAATCAACTTGTGCAAGATTTTTACTCATCAAAGAAATATATCTTTGATTTGTAGGAGCTAGATTCAGCGTCCCAGATAGCCATGATATTTTAGTATTCTGTAAATGGCTGACTGAAGGTGCTTTTTTCCTAAAGTATGAGCGCGAGATGTGTCGTAATGAAATTGTTGTGAATCCCAACATAGTTCATCGCAATTTAGACGAGAGTGTGAGAATGATGGACTTTTTAAGTAAAAGTTTAGACCCCTGCTAGATCTCATGAATCATTGACCTTACAAATATTATATATACTAGGGGATACCCTTACGTATATAGCAAGCTCTCACCAGCCCCTTACTCTAAGCTTTACCCTAGTTCAAGAACTTTTTTTACAATTTGATAAATTTCATAGGTTAACTATCACTATCACAGTCAACCTCCAACATTAAATTCAATACATTGCTGCAGATAAGAAAACTATAATGTACTAAAAGATTTTTTTCTCTCAATGAGAATTAACACCTTATCAGGGTGATTTTGCAACAGCGCCCATTCAATTATAGCTGAATTCGAGTTTAACACAAAGCATACCGCAATCTGGATTATGGCATGAATAGATAAGTTACTAATATCAGATAAATTTCAATCGTGCAATATGGAATCCTCGAACTCCATTACTAATACAGCAATGTTCGCCATCAACAAGAGATTGGAACATGATTTTGCTTTCAATGCAAAGTCTAGAATTCCAAGTGATTAGTAGTTATCGGATAATAAGGTTGATATATTAACAAACCTCTGTTCTAATGCCCACTTTCTGGTGGTTCCATCTTGACCTCCTGATTCTAACGGTGGCGTAACCCATTGTCCGTGACGAAAGAAATATACGCTAGAATAGCTGCCCTCCATCACCTCACCAGATGAGTTGGTAAGAAGTACCTCGTTTTTATTCAGTTCATGTAAAATGCCAACTTCTTTTTGTGCAAGGCAGTAGTGTCTACGATATGTAGTTTTAATGCGAGTGTGTGAAAAAGGATGTATTTTTTGCCGTGAAACATGCAGCACATAGATACATGTATTGCTATCTGCACTTAGAGCTGTGCTCAGTAAATCGCTCAAACTTAGAGGATAAAGATTTCGAACATGAACAGTTGCAGTCGGTTTGCCTTCGAAAACAATACTGCCATCTTTGCTCACAATAACTTTAATTCTCAAGGGAGATGAAATGTCGTAGTCTTCGGCAATATGTGTATAAATGAATCTCTCAATGTCTGACAGTATTCCATCGGAATCTTGAACCTTGGCTAATGCACTTGACCAACCAAAATACTTACAAGCCTCAAGAAGACGTCTTTGATGATAAAAGGGCAAGTAAAGGAAGACAAATCTATTGTCGGAGTTGGATGAAGATTCCACACAGTAACATGATCGATCATAGCGTAAGGTTGTAAAAATCTGGAATTCATGATGATTCAAGTCTGACATACTTATTTTCTTAAAGTAGATCAGGCCTTGATTTTAGTCCATTAATGGTCGTAAATTAGAACATCCTCATGATCGGGATTTTTAGAACCTGAGATAATTAATACGACATAATCAATGATCGAGGAAACTGCAAGCCGAACACGAATGATTGGTCAAATGGCAATCGTGAGAGAATGTGCTGCCCTTGATTATATTTTTAAACATCACAAGTCTTGATTTATGTTGGTATAGAAATGTGGCTGAATTCAAGAGATCGGGTCCATAGTCCACACTTCAACAGACAGGGACTCAAATTGAAGTTGTTGCAATGAACATTGGCAGAAATAATCGCTTCTTGGATTGAGATGGGCAAGTTTTGTATGCGCTCCCCGTCATGGCTAGATTTCCCCGAAGAGTAGAGTGAATCTAAATATTCAAAATCTACAGAACAATATAACTGTAGTCAGGGAACCCACTGGACGGTGAATAACAAGCCAACAAGAACAAAAGGCTAAGATACTTTGGTTCACTCGATCAACAAAATCTCACTCACCATAAAAGTCATCTCTACAGCTACGAATACAAGACTTACTGGCATGGGGGATTATTTTAGTTTGATGTTACAGGGTAGATCCCTGGTATATATGTCGGCTACGCCAAAACCTGATGAGCCCCTTGAATTCTAATAGAAGAACATGGAAGACTGAAGTCCGACGTAGAAGTCGATAGAATGGTAGAGAGTATAAGTATACGATACCTATAGAACATTAGAGATGACGAGAGAAACGGAAGTAACTGTATATAAATGAGTGTAACATGTGAACATAATCCGTAGACTTTGTTACAGGCTATGCCTGATTGTTAGTATTTGGGCCTTAGGCACCAAATCGCTTGTTAAATTATAAACCGCATTTAGCTTAGCGCGGGACTGACAGAACGGGTTCACTCGGTTATACAAATCACTCGGTTATACGAATCACTCGCTTAGGGGAGTGGGACGGGATGCTACGGGAAAAGTACATAGAAGACTTATTGGTATTACCTTTACTATCTCGAACCTGGGAAAATGTAACTCGCATATACATATGCATGCAGGCAGGGGTAAGATGTCGATCAAATGTAACACTAGAAAATTGGTGATAAATGCAAGAAACCAGATTTGGTATCTTCAAAATCTCGACATCAGATGTCCTCTCCACAATACCACCCTTTTATCTCATTCATCTTCCGTTTACAATTCATCACCACTGCCCACATACATTTGCTCAAATTTAAAATGGAAAACTTCGGTTTCATCAACTCTCTGTCATCAATCGATGAATCTCACACTTCGATGAATCCTGCTACCTTTCAAGTTTTCTCGTATGTTGCTGTAACAACCTATTAAACTAATTGCTAATAAAAATCAGTTCTAATCCGCTTCCGACTCTAATCCATCTTGGGCCAAGTTTTCCTGCTGGCCTGTAACTAACAAATGACTCTTCTGAGCTGTATATTGAGTCTAATATCATTTTTCTGGTTAAATTAATAATGAAAATCTTGTTGTTACCAGCCTCAAATAGTACATAATCCCATTCCTGTTGAGTATGACTTACCGCCCGTTGAGAGCCAATATTCGAATATTTCTTCAGAACTGTAAGAAAACACTTTTACTATACCCACTGCAGTTACTGAGCAAGAAATAGAGAAATAAATAGCTCCAGACTTGATGGTTTTGGGTCTAATCAAGTCAACACTCAGGTGATATCAATTCGTAAACCTGAAACTACGAAAAAAGACCGCGTATAAGTCCAAACTGCTTTGGATTTAGGAGTGCCGGTGGGAAAGATTGCGGAACAGTTTGGATTTTCTAGACGTCATATATACTATGTTCGAAAGCATGGCTTTGAGTCTGGGAGGAGGAGGTGCGGGGGCAAGCCAGCAATACCGGAGGAAAAAGCTCAGGAGTTGGTGAGCTGGCTTCACACCAACCCACAGTATCGGCATGCACCCTTCCAAATGATACCAAATCTGGCCCCGGAATTGGACCTGAATCAATTCGGGAATAAAGCGATTCGGACTGCGTTCAAGTCGCAAGGATATGGACGGAGAGTATCCAAGAAAAAGGGATTCTCAAATAAACCAGAGCACAAGGAAAGGCGTTTGGAGTTTGCAATGAGTGCTTTTCAGTGGTCCCCTCAGAGATTATGTGAGCAAATGTTTTCCGATGAAGTTTGGGCTCATGGAGGAGCAAACATCCGAAGGTATGCTACGAGTCTTGTAGAGGGCGACAGGCAGGAAATAATTTTTGACCGATTTTGTCCCGAGTGCCTGACTCCCCAGTATGGGAAACTTTCAGCTTGGATGTTTCATGGAATCATACACATCGGAAGGAAAGCATTAGGGACGTCTTGGGAAAAGGAGTATGGGACAATGAATTCAGCCAAGTACGATGCTTACATTTTGTCGCAAGTACAAAGGCTGGTTCGGTACGAGCGAACACAAGGAATGGACAGCTGGTTTCAACACGACAAGGCATCGTGCCATCAATCTTGGCTTACTCAGGACAACTTACGTCGTCGTGAGATTAAGACAATCGATTGGCCTCCTTACTCTCCAGACTTGAACTTGATTGAGCATGTCTGGGCCAAGATGAAGAGATACATTCAAGACCATTACTCTCTCACGGGTTACGATCCAAGGAGGGTAGGAAATGATGAACTTCGTCGGATCATACAGGAGGCCTGGGATGCAGTACCTGATGAATTTATTTCTGATTTGTATGCATCTTGGCGAGATCGTTGCAAGGCCGTAATTAATGCCAGAAGAGGCCTGACCAAGTACTAGCTTGTACCTCTGCTTGTCGTTCTTTTTTTAATGTATATAGTCAAAGTTTCTGAGTTTCATTCTTTCAATATTTTTGTATTATTGCGTTACATTCTGGCGTTTTTAATTTTAATTGGTCAGCTTTCATTTGTTTTTCNAATCGATTGGCCTCCTTACTCTCCAGACTTGAACTTAATTGAGCATGTCTGGGCCAAGATGAAGAGATACATTCAAGACCATTACTCTCTCATGGGTTGTGATCCAAGGAGGGTAGGAAATGATGGACTTCGTCGGATCATACAGGAGGCCTGGGATGCAGTACCTGATGAATTTATTTCTGATTTGTATGCATCTTGGCGAGATCGTTGCAAGGCCGTAATTAATGCCAGAAGAGGCCTGACCAAGTACTAGCTTGTACCTCTGCTTGTCGTTCTTTTTTTAATGTATATAGTCAAAGTTTCTGAGTTTCATTCTTTCAATATTTTTGTATTATTGCGTTACATTCTGGCGTTTTTAATTTTAATTGTTCAGCTTTCATTTGTTTTTCATGTAATTATTATTTAATGTTTTCTATTTTCTGTTTTCTATTCATCATTTGTTTCCATTTATTATTTCATTGTTGTTTTGTTTGTATAGCAACATGCTACAGTGTATATGAAAATCCCTTTTTCTTGGATATTCCTCGCCTATTTACTTATCATTTTCGACCGGTTGCTAGCTCTGTATGCGTTACATGGCTACGAAGCATTAAATTGGAAAGGCTGTTTATGTGTGTTTTTCGAACATGGCTCTCTAATTCACCGAATGAAGTAAGAGTATAGTTTTCTATAAGATATTGAAACTTGCAAAATTTAATAAGAGAAATTTAAGTGTACAAAGACGAATCTTTCATCTAATAATAAAATAAATAATTTATATGAAGCTTTATCACTTATAATAGATTAAGAGAAAGTAATACTCCAAAAGATATGTATGGATCCTAAACCTCGTAACTTGTGATTTAACAGAGTTATCTTCTTCTTCTTAAATAAGCTTAGTGATATGGACTGCGCCAACTTTGAATCCAAATTGAGAATCTCATCTTAATGTTTAAGCTGACGGTGTTCCATCGGAGCTAAATAATATTGATCTAACACAGACTCCATCCTTCAAAGTGTTTTCGAGCCAGTATATCTACAATATTGTGGTTACTATTTGAAGCTATTAGAAGTGACAGAAATCATGGACATTTTTTTTATGTTTCCACTAAGTAAACATTTTGCTATGAAATCAAACGTCGAAGATGTTGGACGTCACCTTGCATTGGATACGACTTTTAGCCTTGTCAAACTTCTTGTCTGGATCCAAAAAGTCTGCATTAGTTGTTGGATTTTTGATCGTTGAAGATATTTCTTGCGTCAAAATAGCGTTTTTGACTTGTTGATCCTATGTACAATCCATGTCTGGCAAGACTTCCGGATGTGAAAAAAGAAAGTTATGAAATAATCGTACATAAGCATGGTAGTTTTAGCGCAGAAATATCCCAGTAAAGGTCTGTAAGAATCCCAGCTAGCGCATATATAAAATCCTTGTTTTCAGGCCAAACTGCTTGCATATGTATATGCGGGTTACATTTTCCCAGGATCGAGATAGTAGAACCATAGAAAAATTATAGATATTCTTTTAGGAATTATTCTCGTGCACTGTCCGATTGCTCTTGTCCCTTAACAGACTTTAGTAATAGACTGATTTTACATTGGACTTGCTCTGTTGTTTGTCAACATCAATTGATCCTGCAACATTTGATGAGCTATTCGATTATGTCAGATCCATAACAAGATCAAATAGGTAGGCTATACTACTCCCACGGTTTACACTCTGTACCAAGACTAGTCTTATACCTTTTCACGATCTTATTTTTCTCGAGGCATGGATCATGGGTAGAATTGAAAGGAGGGACATATAAAATATATTCGGGTCTGCTACGCTCGGCTGGAAACATCAAAGCAGGGAGCTTCTCGCCTAGTAGCGCTTCGAGAAAATTTCCCGACAGCCTCACACACATAAGCGACTTTCATCTAGATCCTCGGAGAGTGAAGATAATGATGAGCTAATGAATCTTCAAAGTGTAAACTCTAATGAAGGCTTAAAGGAAAAATAGTGAAGGTCAAGAACTGTGAAGTAGGCAAGGGAACAAGGGACTTATTGCCTGAAACATGAATGCTTTCAGCTTGTAGGTAGGTAAGACCTACATTTATTACAATTACATGATTAAATAGTCTAGAACTTAACTCAATTGAATGAATAAAAATACTCTAACTCATTTATTACAAAGCAGTGATTCCTTCCAATTTTTGGAAAAAGCAGCTATTGGCGGCATATGCCCTCCAGCTGAGGGTAAATTATGTAAAACGAGTGTAGATTTTGAATAAATTACGTGCAATCATTGTACAAAAATGATTCCTACGAATTCATTCTTTCTGGAGAAATTATTAAGATGAGGAAATAAGTTATTAAATCGGCAGGGGTCACATCGGAATGAATTTACAATATACAGTAATAAATAAGGGTTGAACTAACCATACTACTCCTAAATACTATTCATACTACCCCTACCAAATTTCTCTTTTTTTAGTTGGCTGGATCTATCTTAGCTTCTCTAGCGTTGCCTAGGACAACAAGAAGAATGACACAGCTAGGTGACTATATTTTGATTCAATATTTGCCACATCGACACATTCAAGAACAATTACTTTGAACTAACTTTTGACATACTGTAAACAATCCACATCTATATACCCTCCAAAGACTGTAATAAGTTAAAAACAAATTTATAACCTGACAGCATCAAAAGTTGATGCCAAACAAATCTTAACTACTCTTCGTGAACAAGGGGTCACAATTCTTGACCGTGATGTTTGGAATGAGCGGCAGAAATGGAGGACCGAAAGGTTGAACAGTCTAAACACCTCAGAGGCATTACTCGAAGCTCTTGAAAACTACGGTCTTACTTCTGGAGAGAAATATCAATTTGAGGTTGAAACTCAAGCTGTTGATGGCAAAACACATCTAAAAAGTCTCTTTGTAATGCACCCAAGTAGCTTAGCTCTCCTCGAGAAAGCTCCAGGTATACTCCTAATGGACTGCACTTACAAAATGAACAAATATGGGATGCCACTTCTACACATCGTTGGCCAAAATGGCCTAGATAAAAACTTTACAATAGCCTTTTGTTTCTTAAGTAAAGAAGACTAAGGAAGCTGTCCCTTTGCAGTCAGTCAGGTAAGGAAAGTATATACGGCTCATAACTTGAAGCCCCGAATTGTTGCTGCAGATAAACAGCTGGCATTAAAAAATGCCTTAACGAGAGTCTTTCCTACCCCCCCCCC
>QVIK01000025.1:99850-123416 GCA_003957845.1 Oidium heveae | reverse complement strand
CCCCCCCCCCCCCCACCACCAAACTCTTTTGCCGCCGGCATATTTCAAAAAATTAGCAGGCTAAAGGTGCTGCCATTTTTTCTATGTTAAAATCTAGTTCTGAAGAGGGGAAGTGTAAAACTTATAGTATTAAATTGAAGTAGCTTAATTTTTTATCTGGGAATCAGTCCTGGTCGTTTGACCACAGGACAAGTAAATGAGGATGTTAAGGGTTAAGGCAAATCGGATAGTTGCACGAAAGCAATACCACAAATAAAGTTAATATTAAATCTATGAAGAGAGAATATCTACATGTGCTACAATGCCAATATTTATATGTTTCCTACAACTGCTAGAATATTCTCTCCATCTACTCCTACTCCCTGATATTCTTCAGTATAGCATCATTCAAGATGGTCTTCTAGAATTCTCTAAAGAGTTCTAGCAGTAACCGTAGATATCCCCTGCTCGTTTATGGCTATGTGGGGCACAGTAAGCGCCGCTAGCCATAACACGTGATCCGGATGGGCCAAGTTGATTAGCCCAGCCACACCTTATCGGGCTTAGCCCATAACAGAGGATTAGGTTTATAGATAGGATAAAGTAAGTATTGTATTTTATTGAATTGTAAGAAGTATTTATTGTTAATTTCTTAATATATTATATATCAATCAGCATCCTACCTGATACTTATGCATAAAATTGTTAGCAGCCATTGATCTATCTCGATACAATCAAGAGCAGATCGATTAATTGCAGCTCAATTACATACAGCTCGACATTCCAACAAGAAGGAACGTAAAAAGACTCAGAGAGACTTATTTATAATCAAGTAGAATACCATAGCTGATGCTGAGAGGGAAGAAAGCTTCCTAGAGCACTGGGTAAACATGGTAGACGGGCTAAGAAATAACTATCATGAACCATCTCAGTACTTAAAAAGAGAATGGTGGCCATATAGGCATCAGTTTGTTAGATGCTATATTGATAGAGAACGGAATTATGGTGCCAGGTAAGTTATTTATTGTCATATGTTTTTAATTTACTTTCAGAATTGTTTGTCAATCAGGATTTGAAATTTTTATGGGAGCTAATCCCTGATCGTTAAGTATGAAAAAAATTATATTGCGCACCGTAAGTATTACTGCTAATATATCTTTAAGAGTTACGTCCCGTATTGAAGGTGCCCATGATGAATTAAAACAGCATCCACGGATTTCAATAGGAAATATGCTTGATAATGTTGAGTCTATGCACATAATGACATAAAATAAGACCGAAAAGATTTTAGAATCTATGGCAACTGCAAAGCAAAGAACTCCGCACTATTTGCGAAAGCCAAATTTTAAAGGTGTTATTTCAGTAGTAACACTCACTGCTCTAGCATATATCCAGGGTCAAACAAATCTTGCAGAAGCCAGTAATTTGGGTGCTTGTAGTGATGGATTTAAGTTTGCTATGGGCTTACCATGCCAGCATGAGATTAAAGCTCTCGTATGTAAGGAAAACTGGTAAATCTTAATTAATCAGATTGATCAACATTGGTGGTTTGATAGAGAGGATACTCCTCCAGATAGACTTATTCCATATCAGCCTATTAGATCAACGGCTCGTAATATATCATTTTGGGAATTTCCTAATTCGACAATTGAAAAGTCGCACATGTAAGCCTATCTCTACATTATCCAAGAAGTGAAAGAGTGGTCCTGAAATTGAATTAAGCTTTTCATTTTAATGCTAACTACCATTTTTGCAACCGCCCAGATGAATGCCAGCAAAGGGAGCCATCTAATCAATGGTTATATTTGACATCTTACCAACTGATTAATCCGTCAATCTCTATTTTTCTGACCTAGGTCGATTTGACTCTTCCAGTAGTATATTGCCATTAAGAAGCTTGTTGCAAGAGGATCATACATACATAGTAACTGATAAATATTTTCAATAGAATAGCCTTTTTTCAGATATTCCTCGCATGAGAAAAAACCAATTATCATTATTATATCGTGCTTCACTTTGTAGCTTGAATGGTGTGGTAATGCTAGTTTAGATTGAAGATATCAACTTTTAATAGTGAATAATCAGAGTAAATGAGTTACAAATAGACAAAGCAGGGGTGTAAGTTTGCGAGCCAATTAAAAAAAAGGAATTTGATAGGGGTAGTATAGTTAGTTCAACCCATAAATAATACCCCGCTACAAGGGGGGGGGGGTCGTATATCACGACTCTTAAGTAAGCAGGTTCCCTCTTTTGCCATTTCTTTAAACTAGGCAATCTCAATTTTCTTGTGACAACATAACTTCCATTTTTCATAACAAGTAGAAACTCTTTTGATTATACTTCCGTTGCTTAGTCTTCCTTGTCTCACGATGTTTAATTCGGATAAGCAATCAATAATCTAGAAGTTGTATTGTCATCGCTAGTTTTCGGTTCGTTACCCAGGGGTATTAAGCGAGGTAGTTATGTCAACTATAAAAACAGAATGATTGGCCATTAGCCTAGAATTCAGAGCCTTTTAATAAATCGTTTGTTGGATTTCTTAGTTAATTAATTTCATTTTTCTCAGTGGTGAGTCCATATCGTCAAATTGACATTTCTCCAACCACCATATCAGCGCCTTGACCTCACCAAAATTGCTCTGAAATTTCATAAAAGAAAGCCTGTACAATAGCCAAGAAGTGCATCAATTTTAATTCACAATATTGAGTGGTTGCTACAATTATATGTATCATTCAATCTGGGTGTTTTTTGGCGTATTAGCGATGCCCGTCCCCTATCTTGCTATCGGAGGTCTAGAAAGTATTGTTAACATAAATTAGTAATTAGTAAGTTCACAAGTTAAATGTAAGAGGCAAAGTTATTTTCCCCATCCTCTCTCTTTCCCACGCGGTCGCACATGTTCTATGAGCTCCGTAGTGAAAACATCAATACCTAACTCGCGATTTCGCCTGTTAATTTGTAGAGTGCCCTTCGTTTTTTTAATTAAACCTGTGACATTGAGCTGTAGGCCTTACAATCATGTCAATGAGCTTAGGGTTTGGATCAATTCTCTAGTGATTGTGATAAATCTAATTTTCTTTTTTTCTGTCATCCAGATTTCCTAAGAAATCTTCGATAGTTTCAAAGTAGCCAGGTTCCAACACACTTGAATTATGATCACCGCTTGGGAGTGGTTTCCATGTTTTAGTTGATCGACAGATTTCAAATAGGCGACGCATATGTTCTGGCCTATTTAAAAAAGTTAGTTTCGAAAAGTGCAAAATTTAATGATTTTCTGCAACTTCTTATCAGATATTTTAAATTCAGCTTTTCAATTTAATTAATATGTAATCAATTAGTAGGACTAAAGAAAATGAGATACACGTACGGAACAATTTCATCTTTCAGACCTGATAGGAATAAAATAGGTAGTTTATTTATTAATGGTAAGAAGTCCTCAGAAGCCCAGACCTGATGGCAAAGAAGAGCAATAAAGCGACTCGATGGGACGACGCTATCACCTTCGTTAGTTACCCAGAAAAACTGATAGAATAGCAAAAGATATACCTTGGTATTAATTTTCTCATGCTTAAAAAAGTATTTTCCAGAATCAATCCAGTCAAATGATTATCATCTTGATTTTTTGCAACAAGCTGTATGCTAACAGCTCCTCCAATACTTTGCCCATAAACAACAATATTATGATTTTTGGTATCATCTCTTTCTCGGATATACGTAAAGGCAGTTTGCGCATCAATCATAAAGCCTGCCTCATCAGGTGACCCTGTTGAAAGTCCATATCCACGATATTCTAACATGAACACATTCACTCCCATTCGTTGTACCAATATCTTAGCAATTGGAACACGATGCCCAATATTTCCAGCATTACCATGAAACATTAAAACTATAGTATTTTTATCAGCATTCAAGGATTTTGGAGCTCGTATGTAATAAGCCGAAAGATTTTCACCATCCGGTGTTGGTATCTTGAGGTCTTCATAGTCATTCAACCCAAATCTGCATGGTTTAGGAACATCTGTTCGGGCGTTTTCGGGGAAATTAGACGGATATATGATAGCCCTATGCATCAAGTAAGTAAATAAGTTGGACAATATTCATGCCTCGCTATTTACTTCTGTTTGAAATATAAAACTGAGCTCAGTAAAACAGCAAGACCCTACAACCAATATATAAGTTGGACATGGGACAGCAGAATGATCCAGAGATCATTGGGAGATCGAAATACCGAAGTGACTAGCGCTGGGACCCGCAGATAGCTTATTCCATAAGTTAAAATATCGACAGTCTGATGTAGATAAGAAGTCAAGTTTTGCTGATAAGCAACCATGGCGAAGGACGTGTATGTTTTTTGTAGTTGTCAAATAATTCCTCCTATTCTATTCATATACTCAGGCATAGTTCCAAGTATCGGCATTTAAGCTGTCATATTAGTCATTCTTTCGCATAAAACAAATACCCATTTAGACACCTAATAAAAACTCCGGTCGCGTGACTTTTGCCTAATATTAAGCTTGGCCTCAGTACCGGAATATGGTGACATGATATCGCGACCAACGTCACGTGCTTAGTTGTGAATCACGCTAGTAACACTTATATAATATTTCCTTGGAATAGAGATTTCGATAGAAGCGCAACTCGCTAGAAGAGAAGGACGTAGAAACAATAACAAATATATTTTTCGAATAAAGAAGATATATATTTACTTTCCTTAACTATTTACACGTGTAAACTATATTCTACCATCACTGATCGATGTCTTTGGCAACGAAGGCATAGATAGGCAAGGTTCTTACAAGAGGCAATAATTAACGTCAATCTTATGATATCTGCTTTAGAAACTTCAAATATTGTGCTAAGGGAAAATAAAAATCTGTCTAGCCTAGCTTCATTTTGAACGGTCCATAGATATTGGATTTCCAAGGACTTGGAAGTTCGCTTTGGTCTCTCTGATAACACGGGAATCCAATTTGCTTATAGTCGGCGTCCATCACGCTCTACATAAGGAAATTGGATTACTGAACTCTCCGTCCTCTGTCAGTGATTAGAATTAATAACAATGACTTCAATCGATATGGCTGCCCGAGAAGTCGATGAACCAGATTACGAATACTAGATCGATAAAAATTGTGATGGCATCAATCCAGTTGAAGATTCAAACCTAACAAAATAAAAACTTAATGGTTACATTGTTACGTTCATCCAAAAATGCAAAACTAGAAATAACCGAGATAAAAACTATGGGAGGAGTATATTGAAAGTTTTGATAAATGGACGAAGGAAACATTTTTACAACCAAGTCGCGAGGCTACAAAATATTTCAGGAATTACCTCCGTAAAAATAGAGTTTTCGTTTTCAAAACTCCAAGAATCCCAATATATGGAGAACTGACCAAAGTGGCCTGTGAAGAAGAGCAACAAATTTGGACTCAAGAGGAAATCTCAGGTGCTAAACAAAGAGGAGCCATTTAATTCACGCCATCATCTCGACCATCGATCCATACAAAGCTCAGTATGCCTTTCTCCGTCTGCTTAACTACGGCAGACTCTCCCATATATGTCGCAAATAGGCCAAGAAACTCTGTTACTGAAAAATGTAAAGACAGAAAATGTTAATTTTAGAATGCGTCAAGTAAACAAGCAGAATATGCCTACCTATAGTTCTATCCGCCCAGATCGTGAAGTAGACCAAATAGAAACGCAATCTTTCCCATACAAGCCTTAATCATCTTCTTCTTTCGTCCGACCATAAACTGAAGTCTTCTATCGAATATTCCATCCTTTAAATTCCCAAAGACATAGTTTACACACGCGACCAGTATACTATCCCAAAGTACCAAACCAACCTCGAACTACACAAATTGAAGATAAAGAGCATACAGGAAAAATGAATTTAAACCCGGAAAACTATCATTAGCAAAGCTACACCAAAAGATTTCAACAGTAAGTGCCAACACATCATAATTATATGCCTAATCAAGATATCAACGTAACTACAGTAGGGAGCTAGCAGCCTTAATCAAAATCTACAAGGGCGATATACTATATATATTAGGTTCCATGTTGAAGTGCCGGCTAAACATTCTTAGGACTGTGTTTTGCTCTTTATCACGAGCAGGCTTGAGTCTATAACTCTTGAAGTTCAGGTTTGGAAGTACATGATAACGACCATGTCTAAAGTCACCGTTTGGTCGCCACGTCGAAAGCGAGCCCCAGCATATCTCAATCGTTGGAACTATTTCATGGACTTTTTCAGGATAGTAACTAATCTGGATCTTTTTCAATCCTGAACTTTCTATTTTCCTAGTAATTGTCCTCTTTGTGTGCCATAAGCAAAGCTGAATAAATGAGAACAGTCTAAATCCCCGGATCACTGAGATTTTAACTAGGTCTATGTCGCAATGAAAGAATTTCGGTACAAAACTGTAGGTTTAAAGTTTTCCGAGGAATCGCTTAAGAATGCAAAATTTTGCTCTCGATTCATTAGTTCTAGAAATCAAAATTGAAGCTTTAAGGCCCTTCCTAGCACCGACAATGAGGTAGCACAAGGGAATTCCTATCCTATCTAGCTTTGCTAATACTCAAAACAACTCAATATCTAGGATATCTAACGAAGAGAAAAGGTATTAAGGATACCAAGACCTGTATCAAGATTATTTGTGCCATAGTCGCATCGATAGCTAATTCTTTTGCTTTAAACACAAGAACTAAGAACTAACATAGAGAACTTCATAAATGGTGCTATACTAGGCATATTATCCTTATCATAGATCACCGGCTCTTATATATCCAATGTCACAACTGTCCAGTGAATAAAAGGCTATATATCAAACTTCATAAAGCTGTGACATACGAACTATTCTGTCCAGTCTCGTTCCCACTTGCCTGGTGCTGATAAATCTTTACCGCATGCGTTATCTAAAGAGCAATAGTAATAATAGTATTGTTACCATCACTTGGAAAACAGTTCCTGGATAAGAGCTTATGACAATGGCTACTATAATCAAATTATCAAATTATCAAATCATTCAATGCTTTCTTTGACAGAGCGTCATTGTCATTGATGTTGCTACTTATTCAGTTCTCTGGTCCGAAATTCTTAGGAAATTGATTCGTGTCAAAATTTTAGCAAATATAGAGCTGTTTGGTTTGATCCTTGACAGATTGCCAACGAACGCAATCATACTTGTGATTCACAGAGTTGCAATGAATTACTTAGTTACTCCAGGCTGTAATTTTTTATAAAAAGCTGTTCCAATCATCAATTACAGACGGCACAGCACGTCTGATGGTTGCGTTTGGAGCAGATCTTTATATGCATTTATTTACTATTAACTCCAAATTGGATTATACAACGAAAGCATATCAAGCCGTACAAAAAATATAATTAGATTGAAATTGTGTACTTGATAACACGCTTGTAAATAAGTGCTTTTTAGTTCATCAATCATGATTCGAGATTTGATTCCAACAAGAGAATTTTGACGAGGGTTGACGCGAAGGTTCCACGAAAATAAATCCAACACAGACATATCCGCCTTGGTTCATGAATATCACAGGCTTAGATTATTTTAAATTCGAAGAATGTTGTTACCTCGAGATTTCCTCTGCTCTATACCAACGCCTTTATCCAGGCCTAATATGATAATTTTCAGGTTTTCACTAGCAAACTCTTGTCAGAAACAACGATCCTGGGGGTTCTAAATCCCAGACGAAGAAGCTGCTCTTTTAGTATAAAAATTAACCATTACGTTTCCACTTAAAGATGTAGAATGTCTTTTTTATTCAGTCTCAAAGCTCAATTGACCTTTAAGGAATGCCCCGTCATCAAAGTTAGTAAAGCTTGACTGTCCCCAATAATAAGATTTCTAGGATAAACTGTTTCGCATAATTGAATAAGTATGGAATAAAACATGGCTTATCACTGCTTAACGCTCAGAACATTTTGCTATTTATTTGCATATTTATGTTCTGCTATCTAGAATTCAGTTTCAGCAGAAAATATAAAGTGTAGATTTCTGAGAGCGACAGGAGTGAGTTTAAAAGGAAGATGGGGCGAGAATTTCGGGTACCAGAGAAGACGAAGGATTTGTAACTGTTTGGAAGACATAAAATGTAAAAGAACTTTAATAGATCTCGTAAATAAATTGGGTCAGTGTTAATTTAAAATAGATTTCTCTATTTCAAGAAAAGACAAAAATTGATTACAAATATATATCATTTTTTTAACCTGTCGCATGGAGAGTCGAACATATACTCTTGGGATAAATATTTTGTATATATTTATTTAGAAGAGCCGATAGAAAAGGTGAGGTCAAGTCCGTTTTCTTTCTCGTATTTAATAAAGCGGCAGAGAGATGTAAGAAACTCATGGGTTGTGGAGAAAACATTAAATAAAAATCCAAGTGAGACTTGAAGTTCATTAGATACTCCAGAACTTGGTTTTAAGCTGGTTGGTGACTTGGGTGTAGTAGATATACCGCCTTTCATGGCTTCGAACGTGATGTAATAAGGGTTTGCGAACAAGTGATATCGTATTCATTAATGTGAAATGTGTCTTATGATCAAAGCTCACTGTCTTCTGAATTCCCCTTCCCCGAGGATTTGGCAATTCTTGCTTGAAGATCTTCTAGCTTCTTCGTGATGGCAATCTCCTTCTGAACTAGAGCCATTCGCACTTGCTCCAAAGCTTGCTGTGTCTCTAATGGGCTGACTAGTTTACTCTTTTCGGCCTCCTTATCGTGGCTAAGATTAGCATTTGTTTGGTTTGGACTAAGGAAAATGAGCTACCTTTTTGGCATTTACAGATGTCTTTAACATACTACCAGACACTGCCCCGACAATAGTTATTGCAGCAACACTGCTGGCCAGGACATAACTTCTTATTTTCATAAACCGATTCAACATTTTAAATTGATGTTGTGACGCTTTTACTGCTTAAAAAGTTATTTTGCGCGCTGCCAAGCTTTTCAGAAAGATGAGTTTACACCCAATGACCTAAGATAAATATCTACAGCACGTTTTGCATTTTAATAAACAGCGTTTTCATCAGCCAATAAACTCCTCACGCATTATATTGCGAGGTATCTACGATGTGTACTTGTTGTTGCGATAATGTATAACCTTAAATTGTTTTAAAGTCAATGGAGAACCCGCCTTATGTAAAAATAAACAATTGATTTCCTGCTAGATTCGTGACATCTAAGGATCTAACTAGCCACACTGTAATAATAACACAAAACTTTTATCAATATAATAGACGTGCATAGGGAGTTCCAGATGATGATAGCTAACAAAGTTCTGCCATGCTTACCAGTTTCACGGCAAATCACCTGGACGTTTTAAATTTGTTATTCGAGATGATAGCGACTTTAATCATGCAATATATGTTGACGTGATGTATATTAGCGGACAACCATTTCTCCATGTCGTTGATGAAGGGACACGCTTTGGAGCAGCTAGATGGTTAAAAGAAATGTCCGCTCAACATACTTGGGATGCTTTACGTGCCTGCTGGATAGATTTTTATGTCGGTCCTCCTGATATGGTTATTCATGATGCAGGATCAAACTTTGCATCATCTCTATTTCGACAAAACGCAGCTTCTATGTCAAGCATCGTTAAAGAATNTTTATGTCGGTCCTCCTGATATGGTTATTCATGATGCAGGATCAAACTTTGCATCATCTCTATTTCGACAAAACGCAGCTTCTATGTCAATCATCGTTAAAGAAGTACCAGTCGAGGCGCACCAATCTGTCGGCATTGTAGAACGTTACCATGCCCCATTACGCAGAGCTTATGAAATAATTTCTGCTGAATTAAAGGACACAAGTATCACAAAAGATATTGCCCTACAGATGGCTGTCAAGGCTGTGAACGATACAGCAGGTCCTAACGGAATCGTACCTACCCTTCTTGTCTTCGGAGCCTACCCACGGATGAGTAATCTTGATCCTCCGGCATTGTCAACATTAAAGTGTGCTACTGCTATCAAATCTGCAATGAAATAAGTTCGACGCCTGCACGCTCTTCGTGAAGTCAAAGATGCTCTTCGGACTCGAAACGGACCTCGTACTGAAAATTTGCATGATTTGCCAATCAATTCTGATGTCCTTGTTTGGCGTGAGAACGAAAAAGCTTGGACAAGGCCCTATAAACTTTTATCAATTGATGGTGAATCTTGTACAATAGATATGCCACACGGGCCTGTCAAATTTCGAACAACAGTTGTCAAGCCCTACTATCGTGATGTAGCTCTAGACAATCAGAAAAAAATAATTTCAGATATTGATGAAACTGTCAATGAAAATAAAAGTCGTTTTGAGAAAAATCTTAGTTAGAAGTTTTGCGTATTTGCTCAAGACCATCTATCAATTCTTCGATACGAAACATTAAACCACTACTATGACTGCAACCTTAATATTGTCACCATCTTTAATTCTAGAATATATCAACAAGTGCCAGAAAGAAACAAATTCTGTTACATAATTAACTTTTTAGCAGTATAAAATCTTATCCTCACAAAAACGCGAATTCCGACATTACAATTTATTTTGATTTTGTGAATTATATCAAGATGTCTTCTGTTTATTCATTTCTAGAAAGGTTCATGAATACAGAATTTGCGATAACTGCTTGTCGATCTATCGCAATTGAAAGTTGCTATGGCTTGCGTTTATCTACGAAAAAGACCAATCGTCAAGGCGTGATTACATCTCGTCTATCACTTTGTGATCGTGCGGGGCTTCATGATAGTCAGTCTAAGGGTATAAGAAAAAGTTGAATTATAATGTGTAATTACAAATTTTCTTTGTGGATTCATTTTTCAGGTGATGTATATATCATCGACGTTAGTTCCCCAAGCCACAATCATCCTCCTCCTATATTTGCGACTGGCCATCCCTGTGTTAAATTCTTAAAGGAGCATGGAAAGAAAAGTTTAATACGAAAGTTAGAACTGGGAATTCCTCCAAGAACTATCCTAGCTGAGCTAGGATAGAATTACAGTCATGCAAGAGAATATACAATTGCTTGGCGACACATAGAAAGCTCTAACTTGGAGGGCAAATACCTTTTTGCGGTCTGCTGAGACTTTTGCGTGGAGAGGGAGATCACAATTTTAAAGAGGAGCACCACGAGTGGTGGTTTGACTACTTAGTAGACACGGAAAGTTGCTTGACGCACCTTGTTTCTCTACACAAAACCTCATTAAACTTATTACAAAAATTTCCCGAGGTCTTGATTATGGATTTTACATACAGTAAAACCCATTTTAAGATGCCGTTACTTCACATGATTGGATGTACGAACATCTATTCTACTTTTGGGGTAGATTGTGCCTTCCTGAGTTGAGAAATTGAGGACTGTTAATGGGCTCTTGATCCCTTAAAAAGGGTTCTTCAAGAGAATAGTATACAGGAACCCGGAGTCATTGTCTTTGATAGAGAGCTAGCTCTCATGATTGCCATCGACCAAAAATTTCCCTCATCGAATAATATACGCTGTACATGGCACATGAAGATGGCACTCTAGCCCTTTCTTAGCAAGGAATTAGATACAGACTCAGTGAAAGATTTTATGGAGGATTTTATGAAAGTTTGGAACACACTTACAAGTGTTGGGTTCTCTGAGAACTGAAGTAGTTGCAAAGCCAATTGGCTTGCCACAGATTGAAACGGTGAAAGGATTCTCACAGTGGTATATGAGGAGTAAGTTGCTATCTTGTTATTTGATTCAAGGTAAATGCGCAAGAGCTGTTTATCTACTCTTGTAGCATGCCTATTTTCAGTTGCTATGCCAATAAGGCGAAAAACGGATCTTGTAACTATTACATCATCAAGAAATTATTACATAATGTGATAACCGGGGGCAACTGGGAAAATCGGCCGTCTAATTGGCCTTTTTAGGCAAGGCTCACTAGTTAGCAATCACCACTTCTTGCTATTCTGATGCATGAAATAAATTGTATTAACTTAGATTTTGCATCTTCCAGTCCGAATTTTGTACGCACATTGTTAGCACCGTATTGCACTGCCCACCAGGCCTTCTGAAACTTTCTTACTTACATAGTTCTATTCGGCTCCCCTGATAAACATGGAAAATCTTCTCATACTAGCCAATTAAATATACTAAAGTTATTATGTTTCTAAGACTTGTATTGTAACGTATCAAGTCAATAGCGGTAGTCAGACTAGAATTCCGACTAGAAAAATTAAAAAGTTGTGCACAACTTTTGTATACAGCTCTGTTTTTTCAACCCCTGTAACACGTGAATTTCATGCACCATTTATAACCAAATTCCCCATCAAAATCATCAAATTCATAACACCTTCAGACACTCATCACAAGATAATTATCAATTTTTATTCAATTAAATTATTTTTAGTTAAAATAGCTGTCGTATTCGTCTTTATGCTTAATTATCCAATTTTTAGGAAGTAAAAAGATTTTTCTAAACTGAAATTCGGGTTTCAATTTTGATTCTGCGAGCATAAAATTCAGTGCTCTTTGTGTTCTTCATAACTTTCGCTTTCCTCCGTATATTTTAATGACTAAAATTTCACTAAATCATAATCTCAAAAGAAAGTTATTATATCAATTTTAAATTCCAACTTTGCCATATGAAAATAATGCTGTTGGGCTTCGAATTCAAGTGTAGAGAAAAATTGCAATTTTCACGAAAAATTGGATGAAAGATCGTGCATGAAATTCACGTGTTGCAGGGGTTGAAAAAACGGGGCTGTATGCAAAAGTTGTGCACGACTTCAGTTTTTCTAGTCGGAATTCTAGTCTGACTGCCGCTAATGAGAGATTTGATATCTATATTTCGGATGGTCTTTGGAGGTTTGCTAACCCAAAAAAGGGTTAGGCCAATCAGTCAGCTTAGTAATTTCAAATCGGTAAATTACCTGCTAGAGATAAAATCCCTGGTATACTTTTATATCAACCGAATCCAATGACTCTAAATTGACACATTGCACATCTGGATCTTCTTGTATCGTAGCAGCGTTATTATTTTCTTCAATGGCATATGCAAATTATGCTTATAAGTGTAGGCGTGAATATGCTGATCAAAAGTACAAACTTTATATCATGTACGTGAATGTAGGCTGTATAATAATATAACATTCTTGGGACACTTCTCATGCACTTAATAGTCTGAAGGGGCGGTGGAGTAGGCTTTACGAGATCCTTGGCATTTGAATAAGCACGGATTGGTTTGCGATACCATTTCGGAACGAAACTATCAAGATCCAATAGCCCGCTAGCTATAGTTGTCAAGTTGTGTTTCTGGAATGTGGCACTTTCGAACATTCAAGTTGTAAGAAATACTATTAAATATCTCAGGTCGAAGTTTCCTGTTCCCATTTGAAATAATTCATTTTAGGAACTTTCTACTTGTAAGGCTCCTATGATTAATACCAGGTCAAAGTCATTAATCTGTATGAATAGTAATATTAACTACCGTTCTGTCGATTTCACACTAATACATTGTAAGATCTGAGCGTTTATTGCACATTTGCGGCGTGAAGTAACAGGAGAGTGAAAATGAGTTTTAAGGGCTTTCAGAAGTCTCTTTTCAGGGCTAGTGACGGTTGATAACGGATCCTAGCATACATAGCTAACATTACCATAGGCACCTCAATCAATAAAAAATAAATTAAATTTGGGAGAGCAGACGAAAGATCCTGTATATATTGATGCTGAGCGGCGATTCCAGGATCTAGAAAGGGAGACTAAAAAGCTTCATGATGAGAGCAAAAAATATTTTCAAGCAATTAATGGAATGATGAAACATCAAATCGAATTTTCTCAAGCTATTGCAGAAATATACAAACCTATATCAGGTCGATTATCGGATCCCGACTCATTAGTTCAGGTCGGCAACTTGCAGGGAATACAAGCATGCGAAGAATATGAAACAATAGTTAAAGATCTCCTGGCTAGCTTACAACCTGAGTTAGAGATGATAGAATTGAGGGTTGTAAGACCCGCCAACGAATTACTTGATATCATTAAGGCTATAAGAAAGACATCACTCAAACGTGACCACAAACAACTTGATTATGACCGTTATCGTGCTGCTCTTAAGAAGCTTCAAGACAAAAAGGATAAGACATTAAAAGATGAGCAAGCACTTTATAAGGCAGAGAACGAACTAGAATTAGCGACACAGGACTACAATTATTACAACGACCTTCTAAAATCTGAGTTACCAAAACTCTTCGAATTAGAAAGAGAGTTTATAAAGCCATTATTTCAGTCTTTTTACTTCATGCAGCTAAATATTTTTTACACCCTTCACGAAAAGATGCAAGGATGTGACATTGGGTACTTTAATCTACACTTAGATATTGAGGAAGGGTTTTTAATGAAGAGAGCTGATATTTGCGAGAGAACCGAAGCCTTGTCTATTACTAAATTTAAGACAACGGGTGCAAAAAGACCCCCGAGAATCGCCCCTAAATTAGGCGCCCCACCAGAACGATTAGCTATAGAAGCAAGCAAACCTGTTACCAAGCCTGCTTCCAAGCCTACAATATCACCATTGAATATCAATGATTCCTTAACTCAAGTTAACGATGATAATACATCTATTCCTCCCCCACCATATTCAGCTCGAATATCTCCCGCTGGACCTTCGAATTCTGCGAATATTTCAAGAGGGATATCGATGAAATCTAAAGTAAACTCGCCACCACCACCGAAACCAAAGCCAGCTCGATTAAATGGTTCGCCTAAGCCCGAAACAGTTGTCGCTCTTTTTGATTTCGAAGCGCAAGAAGAAGGAGACCTAACTTTTAAGACTGGGGAAATAATTGAGGTCATCTCAAGAACCGATAATACAAACGAGTGGTGGATAGGAAAATTTAAAGGGAAAGAAGGTCAATTTCCTGGTAATTGATTAACATTCTACTTCTTAATTATGGTATTAACAAGTGACAGGTAACTATGTCAAGATTAATTCATAAAAAAATCAATAAAAATGCCGACAAATTTATGCGTCTACGGATTATGACCAAAGTTTGAAGAAATTATGGTAAGAGTATCTGTAACCCATTGATACAGATTAAGAAATAGTACCTTGGAAAAGGTTTCCCAAACTATTTATGAGTGAGCATAGGATACTCATATCTACCTCAAGGTCCTAGCTCTGAAGAGAGATCAGCTCTTCTCGATTAGCTTACCTTCTTCTCGTAAACCATTATGAAATTTCATCGGTATTTAGTCCTTAAGGATAAACTTTGAGCTAAATTAAACCAGAGATTTCAAGGAGTGACGAATCACGAAGAATTCCATTACTGCAAGAAAGAATCAGTAACGCCCAAATTTATGGAGCTGTTCCCAAATTTCTTCCTACCTCACCCCAACAGGCGAAAAGTAACATTATCATTGGAGAACTGTAAATTCTTTTCTACTTTCTGTTTAGAATTTAAATACAAAGGTTTCCTGAGTGACACGAGCACTCTACTCAGACTCGTGTTTCATATTACACAGTAAATGAACGCTATTTTTGGGCAAAATTAAGTAATTTTAATAAGTAGGTGAGCAACTAAATAGCACAGTATATACAAGCATAGTAAATTGGACTGAGCAGAGAAATTATCAGAAATGAACGGAGAATTCATTCGAAGAAAATAGTGATGGATATCATGTCTCATGAGGCTCTATACGTGTATTTACTATATAATGGATGAAAGCAATTCAAATCGAACTAAAATTATGTCTATCAAATTACGTTTCTTAATGTGAGTCACTACTGACAATTACATTTTTACCCAATAAGGAGATATTTGTTGAGTTAACTCTGACTTTAACATAAATTACCTTACTGCTGACCCTAAGTTCCGTGCTTTACATCAATCTTTCCTTTGCTATAGGCTGAAAGACCTTAACCGATAAATCTAGGCCAGGAAGTAAATATTGAGACTATTTGCACAATAGGGAGGCTCGGGCTGGTTTTTTTCTTGTTTTCAGAAAGCCAAACTTTGTTTATGTTATAGTATTTACACAAAACAACCGCTTCCGCTTCCCACCGAGGTGTGTTACCAAAATCTAAATATATTTTTTTTAAATAACCTAACGATAGTTAAGCTCCAGCTCGATATCAAGACCTGGAGCTAAAAATGCGTCGCAAGAAGCCACCTGAATTAGCACTACCACGGCGGCTACTTCATGAACTGATTGCTGCTAGAACAGGACACGGTGACTTTGCGGCATATCATCGTCGCTTAAAGCATGTAGACGCCAATCTTGAATGCGTCTGTCGACAGGAGACTACTCCTACCCACTTTATCCGTTGTCGACGACACGCAATTCAAATGCGTAAACTACGAAATGGAATGAATATAGATTCCTTTAGAAGACAACTTCTTGGGCATAATAGCTACAAGAAATTTATTGAATTTGCGCGGATTACAGGTTGCTTTGGTGGCCAGATATCCGACTTACCCTCTGCTGGACGCGAGGAGAGTATACAATAGGTTGCCATCACTAGATATGGCGAGTCAGATCTCGGTGTGAGAAATGCTGGGCTACTCTTTATATTTATTTATTTCTTTTGATTTTGCTTATATTTCTTTCTTTCGTCGTTTCTTTTTCCTTATATTACTTTACATTATATGTAAATAGCGGGCGTGAACGAGTAGGGCATGCCTGAGGCCATGATCCCGACCGGCTCCGCCGGTCCTGTACCCAAAGTGGACATTATGGCTTACGCCTAGGACCTTAAATAGAATAAATAAATAAATAAATAAATAACGATAGTTAAGCGACTAAACTTACAGTCCCGTTTCGTAAACATAGCCCAGAGTTATGCAGGGGGTATTGCCTTTTTATATAAATTTTATCCAAGCCTATTTTGGATACGATCTGCAAATTAGTTTCACGTTTTATACTGGTCCGTCGGTGTTAAAATTACGTTCACTGTCCCTGCAAGTAGGGCTTGGCCTGTATTTTCTATTTCTCAATATACTAGGGATAGAGAAGACAGATCCTCTAATTGACTGCTTGCTACTGGCTGCTTCAATCGGACTATACCTATTGCAGCCTTGGCGACCTTAAATTGTATGTCAAAAAGTACGAGCCTTTAGAAACGTTCAGAACCCCTGCATTTCAATCAAAATTACCGAATCACGATTACATGCAAATCTATCAAGAAACATCAATTTCCTTATTCCTACACTTGTCCCTTCTTTCAAGACCAAAAAAATTAGTAAAAATTCTTCATCTACGATGCATAGGAACTCAAAATTTTCCCTTTTAAATCCCCATGCCTCAATAATTTCCTCACAAGCCTGGTGAGAGAGAGACGTCTCCAATCAAGCTCGAGATAATCGTCAATGTAGGATTTCATAAATTCCAACCCTGACTCTGTAGGAATGAAGTCTGGTGAAAATTCTGGCCACACAGTCGGTTAGAATCCACAAAGGGATAACTCTTCTCTTGTTTTTTGAACAGCGTAGGCGGAAGCTCCATTTTGCATCATAGGGAGCGCAGGATATGATTGGAGCTATTCCACGATTTGAGGAACAATGTATGTATTCCTCAGCCCACTGATTTCATGTTCTCGTGTGTTCAGCTATGAGGAGTGGCTCCGAGTGGACGGTCCGTCGTTCGTATTTCGATTTTCAAATCTCTTTTAGTGACATTTTCACTAACGTTCCAATACTGGAATCGGACTCGAAAAGACTCAGCATAGCTCATTTGGTGATCGGTAATAGATGATATGACAGATGCTACGAGTTCATCCACTTTATCACTGCTTAATACGGATGGCAGTTCTAGTCGCCATGATGGTACGCGTATTTTCTTTTCCAAGGCATACTGCGCTTGTCTGCTAGTAATTCCTAGCTATCTAGCAATAATTGTATCTATTGTACTCTCGATGAAATATTTTGATGAGCGCACAAGTAAGAGGAGTACTAAATAAATTTATGAATGGTGTGAGTTAAAGGTGGTAAAGCAGTTATTGGATGAAGATAGTTAAAGATCCCTCAAATCAACTTCCTGAGTCTGGAAAAAGTCAAGGATAACCAATTTTATCAGGGATATCTCTCTTAGTGAAAGCTTAATTACACATATCTCGTTTATTTTTCTAGATTAGGAGGAAATCAGCAGCTTGCATAGGTAAACAATGTATTATTTGGATTTCCTACTGAACGGGAACGTTTCTTACCCCCGCAGACCAGGATATGGGACAGGATGAATGTAAAACAGTAAATCAACAATCACTTTGGTCATATATTCTACAGTTCACTTACTAAACGCTGGATAACATGTAGGAACCAAAAGATTGCCATGCAAAAATCCCGACTTTTCGGTTGCTGGATCATGAGCAAATTAGATCTAGATTAAAAAATAACTACAGCACTATCGATTATCACTTTATTTTTTTTTTTTATTTATTTTTTTTTCTTCCACCGAAATGAGTGTATCATTACATCCATAACAGTTGCGGTTATCTGAAGCAATTGAAGATCCATCCCTCCCATAAATTTAGATTTTCACCTGATATCTCTTGATCTAATCTAAACTAAATCATGTGTCAAATTTGCTCATAGTTAAATGTTTTCGCTATTCTTTATGTTCATATTCTGATCTTAATTCTTGTTGCTAAAGAATATTAAAAAATTATTTTGAATGTCTTCCTGTTGTTAAGAATTACTAATTTATGCTTATTTTGATTTTCAAATACATCATTATATATTTATACATATGACCCAATAGTCATATCAGCTGCGGTAGCTCAGTGGTAGAGCGGAGGATTGCAGTCCGACTTATCATCCTCAGGTCCTGTGTTCAATCCACAGTCGCAGCTAAATTACGCATCACCCTGCTGGAGATAGAGAATTGATAATAACCTTTTATTTATATCTTTTATTCTCACTACCCATTTACACTAATTCACCAACTCAGGTCCTGCATTTCCCCCTCATACATAGAAGGGTCAACGTCTTGAAAACTAATAGTTTTTGTGACAATTTAATGCACATTCATTCTATATATTTTAATGAACATCTAAAAAGTAGAAAAAATAGATAACATATTCAAGCTGATTTATAGGATAAACTATTTGACCAGAATATCAGAATACAAACTATAAAACAAAAAAAAAAAAAAAAAGAACTTTCTATTTGGTAAAATCTTACCCAGTACAGACGACTTGCATCAGGTGAGTTCCTGAAATGTAGCGCGCCTCGGACACGTTGATCTCGTGCTATCGAACCAGTGTGTATAAAGAGAGACGCTTGAGAAGTACTCATCTCATGTTTAGATGTGGTTCCCGATTCGTAGTGCAAAAAGGCAAATAAAAGTATTGATTGATCGGACTCATTAATTACACATACGAAAAAGAAAAAAGAAAAAAAAAACCTGTAATAGATTACGTTCAAACAGATTTCAGGGACTTCAAAAGTCTTTGTAATTTTGTAATTTGTTTTTTTTCTTTTTTTATTGTAGGTTAACAAACAAACCTCCATCAACTAACAATTGGCTACCATTCACGTAGCCGCTCAACTCATCACAGGCCAAGAATACAGCGGGGCCAGCCAAATCCTTGGGTTCTCCTATCCTACCCAGTGGGATTCGAGACTCCATATATTCTCGCTTCTCTTTAACCTCAAGGTCATCTTTGTTCAATTGGGTATGGATGGTACCAGGCAGAAGAGCATTACATCTGATTTTGTATTTGCCGAGTGCCACAGCCATCGATTGCATAAGAGAGAGCACTCCGGCTTTTGTGGGTGTATAATGCGTTTGTAAGCCACCGCCAACTAATGCTGAAACGGAGGAGATACCGATGATACAGCCGCCTCGATTTTGAAGTGCCATTTGTTTAGCGGCTGCTTGGCATACGAAAAAAGCACCATTAAGATTAATGCCGACAGTTGAGGCGAAAAGATCATGATCAACACTATTCAAATATAATAAAATGAGAAAATGATTAAATTTTTCTGTATTGAAAGAACTACCTTTCTTTCTGCTCTCTCTATTCCATGTTACAGACTAGCTATGTCGTGCCTTATTCGCCTAGTTTAAGCAAGCCATAGTCGAGGCCAGAAAGGTAGTTGAGAGGAAGAGAGTAGTAAGGAAGATGAGAACTGAACTGAACTGAAAAAACATATTACTTACTCTAGAAATTCGGCGAATTGGCAAACACCTGCATTACTGACAAGAATATCGATACCACCAAATTCTCTAACTGTAACCTCTATAAGATTAACCCCAGTATCAGGATTTGAGATGTCTCCCGCAACTTCAATAAACCGGCCTGCTTGATCATATTCCTTTTGAATAGCATCTATGTCAGCAAAGAGAGAGCTTTTGTGAGGAAGATCAGAGGGAAGATCAAGGTGATTAATGGCCACATTACAGCCCTGTCGAATATATTCAAGCGCTATTGCCTATTAAAAGTCGTTAGAGGGCCTTGAAATAAATAATGCTAGAATCCTTATTCTCCCCATCTCCCGTTGTTATCATTAAATAGCTTAACATGAAAATACTACCAAAGAACAGTAGTAACATATTCAAGACGGAATGGATATTAATTACGCGACCTATTCCTGTTATGCCACCCGTTATTGCAGCTGACTTGGATAATAATAGGTAGTGAGGCATTTTAGATTTTATATCCTTCGTATTATGCGGCGAGGATAACGATAGTTGTCAGATTATGTGACTTTCTTTATCAATTTCAACCCCGGCGGAGGCATCGAACCCTAACCTGTATATAAATTTCTACGGGTCATGTGACTAATTTAGCACCCTCAATGCTCTAGCGCGACATTCCACGTAGACGTAGTAAATCAAGTGACAAAAATGCATGACGCGTTAACCATCCAACTTCATATCTACTTGTACTAGTTAATCCTCCTATTGGTGCGAGTAAAATATTTGATTGAAAACTTTCGGAGAATTAGAATAGGATAAGACCATTTCTTAAATTATGTATCCAGTGTACTCTTAACTACTGCGATTTCACGTCTAGTTTAAATACACACTGTTTAGAAAGTAAAACATGAACTTCATATAATGGGTCGAATCAAATTTGATTAATATTGAAACTTGAAAACTATGCCAAAAAGTAACTCAATGTGTGGTTAAGATCGGTTTAATTAGGACATGAATAACCTCACATGGCTTAAGATCTTGAGTTTTTATAATAGAACCCTATTTGAGGTATAAGGTCGTGGGATGGCTGTTACGTGTCCATGTCCTCGGCATTGTCCTACTTCATGCAGGCCAATAATTTTCTCCGAGGATAGTCATGTTAGAGGCGTTGCTTTCGTCAAACTTCTGAAGCCACTTGCTGTTAAGCTTATCTCCCTACTCCTGGGTAGAATCATTAAGTTCATCCGAAGATGATAGGATTCTTCGAGAATACTCTCCTGAATATTCATCTTCGCACTTTGAATCATTTTCCTCTTCAGTATTTCCAAATTTTTCGTCACTGTGCTCCACATCAGAGCTAGATTCAACATCAACAATCGTAGAGGCCTCATTGACTTTCGTTCGAAATTGTGGACGAAGAAATAATTGATCGCCCTACAAAAATGGACAGCATCCTTAACGACTGTCTTTTGAGTAAAACTTAGCAGGGTCTGCTGATTTTAACAACAGAGAACGATATCATGAATGATTCGTTCCAAATGTGGCATCTATGACAAGCTATTGAGTCCTAGATACTAGGATGAATACGGTAACACGGATATAGGCCGCTTGAACATGTAACTTTCCGAACGTAAAAATTATATATCCATATAAACACTTGCAATCGACATGGTCAGAAATTGATCCCGTGGAGTTGCAAAGCTCATGAATTTGCAAGCTGCCATTGACAGCACAAGCAAATTTGATGCTGGCTTATAATATCTATATTAGGAATTTAAAAAGCTAGAAGGTCACGAACTATCTCAGCATAGGTCATATTTAGGCAGATTGCGTTGAAAAAATCAACAGCCTCTTAAGACAATCGAATGTTGAGGTACAGCGTGTGGTCACTGTGCTATAGCCTAACTGCTTCTCGCCAATTTAACAGGGTTGGCTTAATTGCCAATGTGCCCTCGCAATGAAACATTCTCATCCGGCATCGATAACGCCTACCAGTAGATTCTGATGGATTACTTGAATCTTCATCTAGAGGGCAAACAAAATAGTTATGAAAGGCAAACTCGGATTCTTGATAATGACTAATTCGGCGGAACCATTGACCTCCTGCCTCTCGTGTAAGGTCGTTCAGCATCTTGTCGGCCCCATTAATTGGACTGAAGTCAACAAGAGCTTGACTGGACTCTTCAAGTGAATTGTCAAATGTGACGGGAATTCGGTCAAGGTTTAAAACTATACGAAATTTCGTGTCGTCTGGTTTAGCCCTGACTAAAGTTTGGAATAGAAGAAGTTAATTTCAAATACAAAGCTATCCTATCCATTGAGTTCATGTAGTAGACCCTTTTTGCTATGCTTTGAGCACGTCTTGTTTTGCTTGCCCTGTTTATTGACAAAAAAGTCGCTAGCTTGGCAGTTGCATCTACAGGACGAACGGTATAGTTTACGCTGGAGTTTCATAATTAAGTTTATTTTCAGTAATTAAGTAATGACAATAGATTGATAATTGGAGAATTTCACATAGGATGAAATATAAAATGAGAATGTAATATTGTATGTGGGATAAGTCTTATCGAGACGCGTCACGAACTGTATGACTCATGTGGATTTGGACAAACAAATTTACAACTAGCTCATGAAATTTCACGCTAGAGCGCTCAGGACGCTAAAACAGTCACATGATTCATAAGAATTGATATTCAGGTCAAGGAAAACCATGTCGGAGATAGTTTCAGCAGTCTGAGTGAGCCACATGACATTTTGTTTAGTGGCCGGGCCGATCATTTATGCTACCGCCCTTTTTCGCATAAGCTGAAAAGTCCTTGCACTACAGAAAACAGCTATGGCCAGTTGGAATTTAATTAAAATAATTATTTACATCCTATCGACCTATTCAACCAACTTCACCTGTTGTTAACTAAGATGTATAAATCAAGACAGCAACTTTATTTGTTCATTAGTCGTTGTTTCTCTAGCAACCAGCTAAAACAAACCAACTACACAATTACGCATCACAACTAAATTTTTTTTTCTTTTTTTCTTTTTTTCTTTTTTTCTTTTTTCTTTCCCTCCTGTTGCCAAGATGAGGGAGGATTGGGCCTTCCTTATTGATAGAATAAAATAATGGCTCATTCTATTATATTCTCTTTCTTTACCAATAGAATGTTTTTTTTTCGTCAGCGATTGTATGGAATAAATCACCCCCCCCCAGAAAAATGTTCGATATGATTCGTAACTGTGTAGTTGTTAATGAAAAGAAAGTGTAAATAATATCAATGTTTATGTTTTGGTATCTATCCACAATCCTCCTCTCTAAAAAATATATATATAAATATAAACTTATAACAAAATTTTTTTTTTTTTTAATTCATTTTTAAGCTGTGGCTTCGGTTCATTCCGTCCCTTAATATTTATTTCGTCATTTACTTTTTCCTTTTTACGAACATCTTTGCATACCTTTAAAATTAATTTTTTTTTT
>QVIK01000025.1:54778-99831 GCA_003957845.1 Oidium heveae | reverse complement strand
TTTCCCCCCCCCCCCCCCTTCCCATTTCCCTTTCTTTAAAAAGTTTAGTATAACATAAAAAAAATAAAAAAAAAAGTACTTGTCAAATTTTATGGTTGACTTACTTTACCTTAGATAGCTTATCTACGTTACTCGACGAAACTTTTTTTCATAAAATTTTTTCTCCCTCCCCAAATAATCAAAAAAGGGAGAGAATAGAATAAGAAATTCACTAAATCCAAAGGAATCCGAAAAACATCTTAAATAAAAAGAATATGTGTTATGATATGGAATCTTCCGAGGATGTCACATCTTCTTTAATTCTTACTTTACTCATGCTTGTGATTCCTTTCAATTAAACACCCCCCTCACCCTCCCTAAAACGTCATCAAGTATTTTCTTTTTTTAAAAAAAAAATTGAAAAGGAAAAAAGGAGATCAGTAAACAAAAGAAACTAACATTTCAAAAAGTAAGAAGAATACCCCCTTTTTTTTTTGAAATGTTTCTTCTGTAACCATATTGTTAACGTCTCTAGGCATACTTCTCCATTTTTAGCACAAATATCTGAAAACGGTTCATTCAATTACGAGAGAATGAAAACACTACACTGATATCGATACAGCTGGAAGTACTGGGTTTATACTCTTCATATTTCAATACATAGAAGCTAAAAGGTTTTTCTATCTCACTATTCTACAGAGGCTTACTTACCTCTACTACATATGACGATAAAGTATGTTCCTATTATTACAACAGATGCTTTTCATTCTATTCCTCTTTCCCACCGTTTCGAATATATTTAATTTGAGAGGAGTGAGTTACATTTGCATACCTTTAATTTTTTTTTTATTAAAAAATTGGAGTTTTATAACGAGCCCTTGATTTAAGGGGACGTAATAACAATATTTTCGCATTAGCTCTTAATAATTTTTCTCTTATCGATCTTTACTAAATTTACTTAATCGAGCAAACTTTGCAAATCGATGGAATGTTCTTTTTTGAGTAACTGGCTTTTGTGCTTTGATACGCAGTTTTGCTCTATTTAAGACTTTTGCCTCTTTTGTAGTTCGCTTGCCAATGTCCCAGCCCCAGCCTCGCAATATCTTGACAATCTTTGGAGTTATTGCTGCAGTGAGGGGGACACGGACAAATATAAAAGTTTTATGAATTGCATAGGCAAGTGCAAGCTGAGTTGCGATGCCTGACTTATTTAGTGAAATCAAAGTTAGACGGAGAAGAGTCAGACATACTTGCATCCTTTTTATTAATTTTCTCGGCATCTTCAGCACTGTTGCTGGATGTCTTCTCACTTGAATGAACATCTTTGTCATTGTTGCTTTCCTCTGGATAATTTGAACTCGTTCTTATATTTTGGATTGAAGCTCCCCATTCAGTGTAGGCCCGCTTAAAATCTTCTGGAATCAGAGACTTTAAGCTAGAAGTAACAGCTTGTTCCCATTCGCCTATATATTAAAATTAGTTTTGTTAACCCAAAGATAACTTATAAACAATTTCCAGTTAAATGTTTATTTTTTCTTTTGAAAGAGACATGGATGACAAGATCATTTGCTGCTTAGGCCAGCTGTTTTTTAATATATTTTTTTGGTCAAGCTTTTAGTGCCTAGGCTTATCTTATCAGCGGTATTTATTGTTAAAATTTTCTGAGACTTCTCAAACGAGTTCATACTAAAGCTAACTTCGATAGGTCCAGTAATCAGTATTAATGTAAATACTGAGCTATAGAACTTTATTTCAGTCCTAGGAGTCATATGGGTCATATCAAAGATATAAATTTCAATCTATATCATTATTAATGAAAACAAGCTTATCGTGATGAGTATACAGAATGAAGAACTAATCTCAGACTGAGAGTGACTACTAAATTTTGCAATCAATCCATCAAGACAACAAAAACTTGGCATTTTCATAAATTTAAATTTATTTATGTTTCGTGAAATGCTTCTTTTGGATAAGATTGAGTAATTGAGTTATCTCACGAAAACTTCGAGAAATGACAAAAGAATTTTCAATACAAGATTTTCATTTGAGGAAAATAGTGATGCATCTTTTTTGTTTTTTGTGGGAACTACACACTGAGAAAAGAGTTAAAATTACTCATAATCTTTGGTAAAAGAAACTTTGTCTCTCATCCGACTGATGAAAAAACAGCCCAAGGCATATGATCTAAAGGCTTCTATCGTTTTTTTTTCTTCCTTTACTGAAGTATGCCTTCTAGACTGTTATCTGGCATTTGATCTGATCATTGCCACACTGAAATCAGGGATTGGAAATTCAGTTCGACATAACGTATAAACTTTAAATTTATCTTTCAAAAATTTAGTTCTTCCATGAGAGTCAATTACAAATTCTTTGCTTGCTCGTGGTAAAGATCGCGTTCCAATTGAAAACCAATTTGATAATTCTTTATGGACTCATATTTTAATTTAGACAGGCTTTTAATCTGCAGATTGATCTAATCAAACAGAATTTTATTGTTTAAGTTAGAAAGAACTTTTGTTTTTTGATAGTTTTTTTTCATCTCATGTTTGATAAAGTTCGAACCCGAATAGCCGCTCTACTTTGCAATGTGATTACTAACCAATTTCTCACAAAAAAGGTTTCACCGAGTAGATGGTACTGTGAAAATCGGATAGTAAATTTAAAACTTACCAATCCTTTCTGAGCCTAAATATTTGACCAGCAAATAGCAAAAGGGGAAATCTAGTGCAGAAAGCATAAGATAAACTCCAAACGCACTCCATCCATATTCTCTTGATAGTCTTTTCAGTTTCGCACCCAGACTTAGATCTGTTTTCAAGCTAGTAGAAATTTGATTTGCACATTTGCATGAGTGGTGAAAAAAATACTTGCGATTGGCAAGTGCTGAAATCCGTAATTGGGTGTTCTTTCTGCTACAAAACTTGCGTGTCAAAGGATTGAATCGTTGGCTGAACTGACGGCGAGAGGCGACATTAAAAGCAGTTTTTCGAGGAACTGTTCTTATGACAGGAGATAGTGATGATATACCAGATATTAAAGTGTAGAAAGTCTCAGTTAACATCCTGCAACGTCTAACTGAGGCTACAAAGTGACGAAGCTTCTTTCCGTCTCGCAAGCCTTGACAAGCTTAACCTTGGAGATGGAAATCTTCGGGAGCTCGCGGGCCGTGCCGTAGTTTTATCGCGATAAAAACATTATTTGACAGTTTGAAAAGCGTGACTGAATTAACTCCGTATCGAGTGGGCGTTTGATGGTTAAGAATAATTTAATCCTCACCTAAGTTAAATAAAATTATATCAACAAATACCCGACAAAAAAAACCGGGAAGCGATGAGTGATCACAGCCAACGACTTATTTAAAATCGGAAGAATTATACTTACTTTGTGTTTTTAGTCATGTGATAAAGTAAGTGAATTAATTACATTGACAGTTCTTAACAACTGGTGCCGGCACAGGCCGCGAATATAACTCCTTTCCAACGCTTCAACAACGTCTTTTTATCTCAGGATCTGCTCACAACGGACGGATTTAATTTAGTCCGAAAATTAGAGTTGAGATTCCAAAATTTCATTTCATACCCGACATCGCCGTCACATTAAGTCAAATTGGATTCTCTGAGCTTGGGTATGATGCTCTGAGCAAATTTAAGTCTCATGTGTCGAGTTTTGGCATCGACATGTTGGCTAACCCATTGAGCCTTGTTGATTTTATATCTTCAACTCCTGGTTGCGTAATCTGGCTATCCAGGTCCCTAAAGTTTGCAGTACAAAGCAAAGGGATCTTCTATCTTATTGTATCCCAATAAAAAGAGAGGTAAAATAGAAACGTGATATTGTTATTCAAATATTCAAGTACTAAGATACATGTTTTCTGCTTTCTTTTAATCTTACAGATGCTTCTTAGGAAGATGCCCTTGACCCCTCTGTTAATTAAGATAAGCATGGCTAGCCCTTGTCCTAGCAAATAATTCGACTACAGGAATTACATTGATCCGACAGCACAATATTATCTTGGGCGTATGAAAGCTGTATTTTCAAATATAGGAAGCTACCATGCTTATATTCGTAGCCACTTTTCCACTCAACCTCTACTATTTATTTTAAAAACCAGTGCCATACGTAAATAGAAAAGGATTTTCTGTAGTAAATGTCGTTACATAGCTCGCTTTAACATTGCTGATAAAAGTTATAGGGGTTAGAAGTTAGTGGAAGTGGAAGATAGGCTCGAACTTGACCGGCTCTACGATATTCGTATCAAAATAGCAATACAATATTCAAGAAAGATACAGCGATACGACAATACACATTATATTATTTAGGGCTTTGATAGCCTAATATTATTTATATTAAATACTTGCAGCTCATGACTTCTACAATGATCAATTTGGCATGGTGCGTGCCTCATATATTTCACTATATTTTTGTATAGTTTTCGCAAAAGATTCTTTTAACTGCAATTCTCACATCCAGCTAAGGATAGTTGCGAACCTCGAACCTCGAATCCCGAAGCAGTCAGAAGCACGTGCGAATCCTATAAAGTTTTCAGAACACTAGGGTCCGGGTAGTTGATTGATAAAAACATCCATAAGCAAACCTTTTCCCTAGTTTGTGCATTTGCATAGTATTGTTCTGCATCTTATGGAGTGTGTTAGGGAATCTTCCTACCTATAGACTTAGTTCAAGGTGGCATCCCCATGTTTAAAGCGTTGGTGATACGCTGTAAAACCTCCATGTCCTGATCTTGCTGCCAAAATTTCATGTAGAGCCCGTCGAGGTAGAGACTATTCTAGAGGCTTTCGAAGGGGCACTTGAAAATCTAGGTCTTTCTACCAAGGTGTACAAAATCTAGACTACCATTCGTCTGAAATTACTTGATGGCGCTGGTGTATGAATAGACAGATATAGGCTAATTTTATAAATTGGGCTGTTGTTTTCCACATAGAGAATACCTAGAAGGCTGAGCAAGCTTTATGAGTATCTACCTATAAATACCCCCTGATTTTGGAGTGGCCAGGCACCCAACAAACCTCGGTATTGGAAATATGGGCGATTTCACGAAAATTTCGGGTTAGCTTTGACGAGGAAATCCTTTCACTTTTTTGAAATCACCAAATACTGCTTGATTATCCGAAAGGACAAATATATTTTATCTTTCTGGTTTGGCAATGACTACCACTCGTAGTGCCTCAACAGCCTCATAAATCTCGGCATCGTACACCGAGATTGAAGCCTTTTTGTCAACAGGTGACAGCAAAGTCGAGAAACCCCAACAATTCTCTGCTTTTAAGCTTTCTGGTATACCCCGCTCAGACTCAGGGTATAATGGCTCGGGGGTAGAGCTCATAGATATCACTGCTACCACTATTTCCGAGGCTATTTTTGACCTTACAAACGTTCGACTAGTGAATGTGCTTGAATGTCAAAGCTCCATTGATAACCAATTCTCCCACAAGAAGAATTGGATTGCCTTTTATCTTGAAGGATCAAGTCACTCAAAAAGCCTACCACTATTTGGCGCTCGTATTCCTGTGAAACTACTACCGAAAAGGATTAAAACTCCTAAATGGGGAAACTGCTTTGGATGGTATAATGAGCGGGCTTTTTTAAGAACTGCTCGATTCAGATTATGTGGCTCTATCCAACACGATAAGTCAAACCATACAACCTGTGACCCTACCAGAGCTCATGAATGCCCACCAAAATGCGTAAACTGTCACGGCCCACATCCCGCTGACTCACTCGAATGTCTCATTCGTCCTAGGAAAGACAACTCATTACCTAATAAGGCATAGCTCACACAGATCCGAAAGGCAGCAAATGTAGCTAGACTCCGTGTTAAAACAGCACATTGCGGGGCTTCAGGTACACGAACCACTAGCTGCGAAAACATCATCCCAGGAACATAAGCTCCACTGGGAACCCAATCTCAGGGTCATGAAGTCTTAAGACCTAATTTTGGATCCCAAGACTGTTTTGCAGCTCTGTCAGAAGACGCCCGACAGTACTGTGAAAATAATACTATCACCTCTACATGAATAATACGAAACAGAACGTGAAGATACTCTCCGTCAAAGTTGCCTGCAGTACCGCTGCACATACACTTTCACTTGAAACTGTCTTCAGATCCAATATCGACATCTTGCTGGTTCAAGAGCCGTATATTTGTAAGGATATAAGTTGAAGAATAACTTGCACACACCCCGCTTTTGAGAGCTTTACCCCTACCGATGACTGGTCAAATCGACCCCGTGTTATAACATATACGAAGAGAAATTCGGGACTCACCTTCACTCAAGATCGTCCCGAGCCACAATTCAATCAAGGCATTACTGATATTTTATTTCTTAAAATCAAAACCTTTGGTAATCACTATCTCACTATCATTGGCATTTACATTTACAACGCCCCACCTGTAGCTACTAATCCAGGTACTGCACTTAACTATTAATTTTCATAACTAAATACTATCTCTTTTAAAAAGTGTTTTGTTGCTGGTGATTTCAATCTACACCACCACTATTGGCAACCGTCTTATTCAGAAAGCCCCTCACCACAATCAATACCCCTTATGGAGTGGCTAGACGCTAAAAATTTTTCCTTTATATCAGGAATTGACACCCCCACACATAACCGAGGAAATGTACCAGATCTATGTTTTTCATCGCACTCTCTATTGACAAAAGGTTGCACAGCCTCTGTACAGCAAGATCTGGATGTCACTTCTGACCATCTCCCAATACTTGTACATGTACCTTTAGAATTTCCTATCAGATATACCAAACCGAGGCTACTAATCGCATCATTAAGCGAAGAAGTTTTCAAGGCTCTACAAACTCTAAGTGTTGCTGATACACCTACACTGGAAGATGAGTCCCTCTCAAGTATTGATCAGAGAGCTGAAAAGATAGTTGAAATATTGCAGTCCTCCTTCGCTGGATCCGCAAAAAATCCTTGCTCCATAGTAACGGGAAACTCTGGTGGGATCTAAACTGTAGAGAGGCACGTAGAAAATACCGAGATAAACTCCGCACTGGAAATGCAACCCAAGATGACAAGAAAGAGTCTAGCAGAGTCATTAGAAGTGCAAGGCGATTATTCTATCAGAGAAAGATAGACGAGATCATTAAGGCAAAAGAGATTTCTGACATAATCAAGCAGCAAAACACAAGAAGTGTCTTTCGTACTCCCCCCCTTCGAAACCCTCTTGCCCCAAATGACCCACTAGCACAAACTCTCGAAGACAAGAGGGAGGTTCTCATCAGAAATCTATTATGCAATCAATCTAAAGTTGTAGATTTTCCCTTAGATACTCCATTGGTTTCAAGACAGTCTCTTCCTTTCCCAAAACTAACAATGTTAGAAGTATCTTTGGCTAACTTGGAACCTAGGAATATGACACCAGGTAAAGATGGAATAACTAGCACATTGCTAGGTATTGCATGGAAATTTATCTCTGATTTGGTTTTGGACCTTTTTCAGGCGTGCATCGATATTTGATACCATCCCCACTGTTTCCGCACTGCCATTATAACAATTATTGGAAAACCAAATAAAGCAGATATGAGCAGTATCAGATCCTATAGACCAATTGCATTACTCTCATTTTTAGGCAAAGGCTTGGAAAGGCTTGTTGCAAGACGTATAGCATGGATTTCCATCAAATATAGGATCCTTGCATATCAACAATTTGGTGCCTTGCCGCTTCGGTCGTCAGTAGACCTAGCCACCTGTCTCACTCATGATATGGAATCTTCCTTGGCTAAAGGTCACACAGCAACAGTCGCTACTCTTGATATTAAAGGAGCTTTAATACAGTACTCCCAGGGCGAAATGCAGCTTCCATACCATAGTCAGATAAAGTAGATCCACAAATACATCCCCCGTGGGATATTGGAGAATTGAGAAATAGTTAAATCTTTCCTACAGACCTAATTTCAATATCCAATATATTGAGAACTAGATTTTTTCAAGAATATCTCAACCCCCTCCCGAAGAACGATATTCAAGTCTATAGTGATGGATCAAAACTTCCCAATGGAAACATAGGAGCCGGTTTTAAAATATTTCAGCACGGACGACTGGTATGTTCAGGCGCTTCACCTTTAGGATGCTCGATTGAAGTGGAAGATGCCGAAGTTCGAGCAGCACTCCAAGGAATAAAAGCTGCCATTGCACTTCTAACGACTCGTTTTTCAAAGGACCTCTGGGTTTTCATAGATAATCGTAACGTGGCAAACAAAGTTCTTTCCAAAACTCTTGTTTTCTCGTCTCAATCAACGTACTCTAAGACTTTAGAAATCACAAAATTATGGAAAGCAAGAGAAAGACTCCCACATATTTTAGAAGGTGAGATTAATGTACGATGGATGCCCAGTCATTCTGGAATCCATAGCAATCATCTAGTAGATATTGAAGCAAAAAAAGGAGCATCCATGCACTACAATTGGCCACTAGAACTCTCCTTCTCTTCACTACATAGTTGGCAAAAAAAAAAAAAAAAATGGATAGCTCAAGAGAAAATTGATGGCAAGCTGAGTCTCCCCGCATGTATAAGGATCTTGAAATTGAGTCTGCCCCACCCTTACCTAAAGAACTTAGTCAAGGTAGCCTGTTTTCCGTTTTGTCTAATTTAGACTTTTTGGCGTTGTTAGCACTATTCTTACAAATAAGGGATCAGGTTAGTAGGTGAGGGTACGTGAAGGTGATTTTGTCCGTATATTCCGATGTAGCTAGCAGTGTTCGCGACTTCTTGTGTTCTTTTCCAAGTGTAGTGCATGAGTTCTGTTATATAATGCCGCTGTCGAGTTAACCTTTGGATGTGACCCTACCCAATCTCTACTTGGAAGACCGGCCTGGGTGACTTACTGCTAAGCCATCCGACCCGAAATACTACAAGACATATCTGGATATTTATTTTATTTAAACATTTATCGTCTGCGGCGATCTTATCTCCCGATAATCACCTGATTACCTCCCGTGGGGCGTAGGACGCGCTATATTTATAGCGAATGTCGGAAACTACTTGGGTTAATGTTATCTAATTCGAGCCATTCCTACAAGGCTTTCCTCAATTATCTCCTGCAGAATGCCATTTTTCTTAATTCTGTTCCAAAGGTCACTGCTCCTTCTGCTGTCCCTAATAGCCAGCGTATTGCTTCTTGTCCTCTTCTTCCTACTAGTTTTCTTGCCAAGCGTCTTGTTTTTCTGCAGAAGAAAAAGTGTTCTGGAGCCTTGTGTTTTCCGCAATCGCATTTTTCAAAGTTTACATGCTTAAGTCTTTCATGGTAAGTCTTAAAATCACCGTGCCCGGTTCGTGAAGCTAGTAAAAGACCTAAAATTGGTCTTGGGAGTGAAAGTTCTGCGGGACAGACTCCGGGGCCAGTAGCTTTGATACCCAGACTTTTTTATCTAGTTGGTGCGTGCTTTTCCCACCACTCTTCTATGAGTTCCTGATTCACTTGACGAACCCATTTTTTAACTGCTAAGTGGGACGGGTTATCCGTTATTTGTGTTTGGCTTGCCCTCTGTGCTCCAGCTTTTGCCAGAGAGTCTGCCTCCTCATTACCTTTATTTCCGCTATGACCTAGGGTAAATTGCTCAAAAACGTCTCCAGTCGCTACGTGTGCTAGTCTTACTCTTTGAGCCCATTCTGCTTGAATTTTTCTAATTTTGCTAACTTCCTTCTTACTTTTCTTAGGGATTTTACCCCCGAGAATATCTATAACGGTCTTGTTGTCGCAGTAAATTATAATATTAGTAGCAAAATTTGTCATAGCTTTTGACATGCATGTCATTAGGCCAGTGTAAATCGCAATTATTTCTGCGTCAGTTGGTTCTACTCTCCTATTAATAGGGAAACCCCGTGCAGCTATCTTTACATGGGCTTAGTAAACTACATACCCCCCGCTTGCCTTATCTCCGGGGTAGCATGAGCCATCGGTATAAAGATGGATATCGTGACTTGCTGGCTGTAAGACTCTGTTGGACCGAAAAGAGATGTCGTCATTTTCAGTGGGCTCAGCATCCAATGACTTTGGAAGGAGATTAGCTGTCTGTGTCAGCCGAGTAGGTCCTCTGCCATATGCTCCTCTATTTTTCTCCTTTCTAATAGGATTTTTCTAAGTATATCTGCCTTCCCGGCAGGGTCAGTGTGCTCTCTCCCTTCATGAATTATAGGAGGTCCAGCAAAATTTCTTTCGAGTTTGCGCCATCTAGTAATTCTAAAAATATCTCGAGAGCTCTGAGCGTCTTGGACCTGTTTCTACCAATATGCTCTTTTTGCTGCTAGTGTGGCTCGCCGAAGGGCGTGTTTTTTGGGTGTTGCATCTCTTAATCTTCTAGCTTGTCTATAGGCAGCAGCTTTTTGAGCATATTTCTCTGTCCACCACCTCGTGCCTTGCTGTTTTTGGTTTCTCTTCTGTAAGTGGCGTTCCATATTAATCTGAATAGCATCAGAAATCTTTTGGGCTAGTTCTTCTGGGTCTGAGGGTAAATAATCTTCGTTGATAGTCTCTTTAACTCCGGCGGAGAACCGAGGTACAACATCTGGAGAAATTTTATAGCGTACCTGGCAGAGTTTGGCATTGAAGCCCTGCAATTGGATGTGAGTGATAAGTGTCTCGTGGTCAGATATTGTGTTCAGATATTCTTCGATATTACACTCTACTACAGAGAAATTTGAGAACTCGAGATCATGGGTGCCCCCACGGTTATGTGTGCTTTCATGTGCCGGTGACATAAGCGAGAGCGTTCTGTCTAATCCATCTAAGTTAGGGCGTAGATCTATTTGGCGAGACAGTGCATGAGTCCCATAAGTAGTGTCTAGTATTGAGGTCTCCAGCAATTATACTGTGCAGTGGTGCAGCCTATTCGTTTAGTTCTGTTATCACTGGCCTTTCGCTAGATTCCTGAGGTGGCCTGTAGACATTTCCTATCGTTACTTGTAGAGTGGTCCCCGTGATTTTAATCCAGCATATGTCCCCCGTGTTGGCCGGGCGGCACTGGGTAGGGATAAGATTTCTAGCTTTTCTAAAATAAGTCTTGACTCGAAGCCTAATCTCCCAGCAGTCTAAGGGACTGAAGCAGATATAGTCGACTTGTTGCTTAGTTATCTTTCGATTCTGATGAAACATGATCCAGGGTTCTTGAATAAGTATTATATCAGCTGACTCTTCGCATGCAAGAGCCAGTGAGAGGTCGTGGTTGGTTTGTCCTCTTGCCGTATTTGCCTGAAAAATCTTGAGGCTTTTCTTTTGACGCCTGTTAAGACTTCCTAACATTGGGAAGTGTTCAGGGTGGCTGTTGTTGTTGGTGTTGTGGTGTTCAGATTCAGGAGAAACCATGCGCGGTGACCAGCCTGACGGATTTTACGTAGCTCAGAGCGGCTGAGGTGTGTGACTTTACCTCTTCTTACAACAGGGCGTGTGGGACAAGAATTGTTATCTGCAGCATGTGGACCTTTACAGTTTGTGCATCTTGGAGGGGCTTGACAGTCAGTGTGTTCTGTACTATTGCATTGTTTACATCTCTTTTCGTAGTTACAGATTCTGGCATCGTGGTATGTCCAACACTTAGAGTGTTGAGTCGGTTTAGGAGTTTCGATAATAGGCCGAGCGACTGAGCTTGTCCCAAATAGTCTGAAGGGTCGGACCTCAGTGGTGAAGGAAACGACAAAGGAGCCTGTTGGCATTGGATTTTCTAGGGTCTTCCTAGTCCAGGAAATTCTTGTGGTGGTGCATCCTGTGGCGGATATAACTTCTTCCCGGGCTTGATCTATTGAAATATCCCATTTATTACCATCTAGGGATTGTAGGTTTCGTGGTACATGGTCCACAACGTATGTCAAGCATTTTTCTGCTTTCTCGACTGATCCCCCTAGAACTGAGGTGATTGCTTGTGACTTTTCCAATCTTTTTTTCCCTTGTTCTATAGTCGTGGATACAATTGTTAAGCCTAATTGACTTTCTGAATTGTTTTAATGGATCCTTTTCCAAGATCTATTTTGCTTGCCAGAGCTGCTTTAATGGTGTATACATGGTGTGCGCGGCTTGGGTGGTCTGCTGGGAGCCTCACAAAGATTCTGTTATCTAGTTTAAGATTTCCTTGTTGTTGTGTTGCTTTTCCAGGCTTCTGAGGAAGGTTAATTGCCGACACATTAGGAAGGTATGTTTTCGTTGCTTCGGCGTATGAAGACTTCGGTGTACTAGTATCTCTCTGGTATGTAGCATATATTGATTGAGTTAGCTCGTTTCGGATATTTGCCTTGTCCGACAGGTCTTCTCCGAGTGCAAACCGTTTTATTACTTGTGCCAATGCCATTTCAAGATGATCGATGGCGTGTCCGAGTCCAATTTCTTCGACACAGCAGATTGCTTAATCCAAAGCTTTAGAGTATTCTTTAGCGATTCGTTCACGCTCTATCAGACTGCCGCGTGCTTTATCGAAAGCTTTTTCCGTTGCTTTCGAGATATTGCCAGTTGTTTTAATAGATGAGATCCTATCATAGGCTATAAAAGGGTCTCCAGGACTGTAAGAAGTTCCATTTCCGTGGTATCTTGTGTCTTGGGTAGCCAATATGTCGGCGAATCGTAGTGTTCTTGATCTTTGGATAGGGGTGGACGTTGAGGGGGGAAGGTAAGACGACGCACGCGGAGGCGTCGACGGCGGCGACATGTCGACATCGCTGTCAGCATTCGCCATTGCTCAAAGAGAACAACCGAAAGCGTTTACTGAGAAAAGAGATGAGTGTTGGTTTTTAGTGTCACGTGGCATAGATATTTCTTCGAGTGTTGCGTAGATATCTGCATAAGATGTGAGGCTGAAGAGTTCGGTGTGGTTTTGCTGACTAGTCAGTCATCACGTGGAAAGTTAAATTTGTATACAGAAAAGTGCAGAGAAAAAGTAAAATTTCAGGTAAAGGGAAGGAGCCACATTATCAGATTTCATTGCTGTTGAAATAATTTGTACAATTATGTAGCGTTCCGCAATAGATTTGATAAAATGTGTAATGTAAGCTTAGCAGTTTCGTCAAGGGTTGGTTAGCTCTTATAAAGCTCCAAGTGGTTTTCTCACCATCACCAACTCCCAATCCCTACAACTCCTTAAACAGCGTTAAAATCGAATTAAAAATGATTATTAATCTGGATCAAACTTAAATTAGCGATACTCTATAATTACAGTGTGAAAAGAGTGGTATTTAAGTGGTAAGCGATTGTGTATTCAAGCATGACAGTTTCGGCTTCCTAGTTTGTAGCTTCACAGTTCCCAAGATAATCCTGAGTATATTCTGGAATCAGGCTTACAGGATATTTAAAAACTCAGAGTGTTGGAATTGAGCTTACAATATTCAGGGTAAAGCAAGTCCGACGAATATCTAGGCTATGAAGTAAACATATCTGGAATGACACTCAAACATTATGTCATTATGGAAGGCATGGCATAGGGACCCACAACAAGACACTGAGGTGGGGTAGAAATACCCCGCCCTATCATATCAGCCGAAACAAAAAAGAAACTAACATCAGCACTTCACTTCAAGCAAATCCCAGAGACAAGAGGCAGAAAATAAATTATCGACATCTCGAAAATTTGACAATTAAGTTTTTATTGCATAATTTGAATCAGTTATTAAAAAACGAGATGGTATCCTCTGTTACAACTCTCACCCTTCGTGATGGCGAATTTGCTCCCGTCGTACCCCAAACACAAATTGGTCTTCAGCAGCAGCCGCAACAGCAACAACGTATGCGATCCAACCTTGAATCTTCGACCACAATAACTCAAACATTGAGTGATTCAAATGCAGAAATTTCGCTTACAACGCCGGTTCTCCGACTTCGTGGCATATCCTCAAATAGAAATTCAAACAGTAGTAGTAATGATCGCCATATTCAATGGGATGAAAGTGTTATCAACAATGAGGGAATGAACAAAAAAAAGAGCAAGGTTTGCTGTATTTATCATGCGCCCCGAGAATTTGGCGAGTCATCCGAAGAGAGCAGCAGCAGTGACGACAGCAGTGATAGCAGTGATACTAGTAGTGAGCTCAGGACTAATGATGCAAGCTACATTCCCAGATTAACTCACAGCACCAAAGCGAAGAGAAGATCACACCGTGGTCATCAACATAACTGCAATAGCAATCAGATAGAAGATAGTAAGAATGAGAAAAAATCCAGACAGAAAAGTCCCAACGCATATGAGAAGTTACCAAAATCTCGAAATTTGCGAGGAAAGACGATTGAAACTTGATCAAAAATATAATAGCCTTTAGTTTGAGATGGTTATACCAGGAAAAGGGTCAGAGTCGTTATCCAGTCAAGAAAATATTTTCTTATATATATCAGATATATATAATTGATTGAAATATAAAAAGAAGGAGCAAAATCTTTCAAAGTATCAGGGCATGAAACCGAAGAAAAGAAAAGGAAATTACGGTTGATAATTGTGCTAGAAATAAAAATCAGAACGACCAATAAATGTGGTTGGAAGATTCGGATTCTAACTATATAACTTGTGGTAAAAAAAATACTAATGATATTAAATAGTAAAGGATCGAAAAAAATCAAAAATAATCAATCAATAGACGGAGTGACAAGTAGGCACATTTTTATGTTTATTCACACTGTGCGGTGCCTGGAAATAGCTAGAACTATCTACACTTTGTTACCTACATGGAAAGAGAAATCAGATCAAGGTTTAAGCAAATACGCATGTAAGAAAAATAATCTAGTAACGATGAAACACTCAGTTGATATGTCAAGTTTAACTTTGCAGTGTCTCATAACTTACACCCAGTTTTAAAAGCCAGCCAAAAAGATATCTTCTTTCAGATATCCTAATTCTTTTAAAAACAAAATTGAATGACTTTGTTTTTCACAACTGTAACATACTGCTTTTCGTACAGTTCCTCGTCGTTTTTACACTCATGAAGCCTATGCATGAGACCATCTTAGGACAGTAGGATAAAGAACTGTCTTCTCTAGTAAACAAAAGAAAATCAGAATTCAAATCCAATTAGGCTGACTCTAGATCGAGCATCTATTTACATTATATGGCCCGATTAATTTTGTATCCAAAAAGAAAATTAAAATATTATATCTCCACTAAGCAACTATATTTGAATCTAGAGATAAAGTCTTCCTTTCGAGCATTGAGCGTGAAAATCTTTGGTAACCCTCTGTATCGAGCCAGGCCAATTCTTCAGTATTTCGATAGTTTTCCTTGCTTTCGGAAAAAGGAGGAAGAGATGCTTATGTATTCATATGAAAGCGAAGTTTGTTTTGTTAGCTCATGCTACTAAATTCCGGTAGAAATATTACGACAATCATTTTTTTTTTTTTTTTTTGAAAGACGACGTGGTGGCAGAAGAATGAATCATAATGTTAGGCTAGCTTCATGAGAACATAAATTTCTTACATGGGAGTCCATTTGGGATAATCTTTACAGCAAGCATTTTTGCAATTGATGTTTGAAACTAAAAGTCAATCGCTACAATGTATATTGTCAGAACCTAAAAGAATGTCGTGTCTAGCATTACCTAGTTTCGATCCAGGGACCTCCGGGTTATGAGCCCGGCGCGCTTCCGCTGCGCCATAATGCTTATATGACAATTAATTCCACAATATATATATATATATATAATTAATTTATGAATTTTATGTCAATGCTGGCAAAAATATATTGACATCCAACGATCTTTTCGTCAATGTGTATTTAACAATCCATTTCTTAGTTAGCCGCTCTAAAACCCCTTCATCTTCGAACTCGATATCTTTGCACCTTTCCACCATTTCTACTAGCAGCGGCAATTCCACTCCTCAAAGCACCCGACACAATTAGTTTTAAAAACACGTTCATACCTAGCCAATTATTTTGCGGAATTTATTTACAAGTTTGGATCATTTAAGAATTTTGAGGGGTCTGATTTTTTTTTTGGGGGGGGGGTTCCCATTATCAACTGCGATTATCTAATTATTACCATCACTTGCTTTCAGGCTCTAGTCTCCCGTCTCGTAATACTCTATATTTATACAATGTATATATAAATATTCCTCTAAAGCTATTACGAAATAATTGCAAATAAAGTGCTTTGGTAGACTAGCATCTGTAAAAGATATGGACGCTAGTCTTGAGTTAGTAGATTTCGGACGATTTTTGATTATCAAGAGTCGTTTCTCCAGCAACATAGGTACCATGACTGGAAATGACAGGTATTGATTAGGCGTGTTGTTTTTCACTAATCTTACTTGACTGGATGATCATCTTCTTGGCACGAATTATCACAATGCAAAATACCAGATTTACGAAACTATAAAAATTCCATTACCACTAATACTACTATGACGAACGTACTCATATATACGTTCATTATTTTAACAATCTTCTTCGCAGCAAAATTCTGATTTTCCTTATAGACTGTTGTCGTCGCCTCTGCCTTTTCATCAAGACAATTAGTTAACCCACATTTCCATCCACTTGGACAACAACCACCTCCTTCGTTCACACCACAGCTGGTCCAGCCTATCGCACATGATCCTTTTGATTTCTCTGTTGCAGTCTCTGTTCCTACGGGTATTTGAATTGTTACATGGTCGGCCACAAGACTAGTCGAAGTTCTTGGGGGACAAGATGTTGTGTCGCAATTTCTTCCAGTTCGACAACAACCGCCAACATAAAACGCTTCGCATGCGTAGAAGCCAGTAGGACAAGTCTGGTCGTCCAAAGATTTCGATAGCGCAGATGAATCTAGACTAGTCGGGCGAAAAGGCATATTACCAGGATCTGTTGATAAGGCTGATGTTTGAGGTATTGGTGGTAAATTACAATTATTTCCTGGTGCACAGGTATGATCATTCGGAGTCTCAGCCTCTGGGCTTGTAGGATGTATTTCAAGACTAGATGTATATGGAAATATTGGTACGGAGGTAGTTGTTATTGTTGCGATTTCTGAAGACGAAGAGATCATAGTTGTTACAGTTATAACTGTCGTGATCACCAAGGTCGGATTAATAACGCCTATAGAATTGTTACTTTAAAACACTTTGGAAAAAATCTAGTGGGTTCTTACAACCAGCTCCACCACAGACATAGTTCGGTATACAGCACCCTCCACCTAAGCTGGATGGACACGCCGTATTTGAGGCACTACAATCATGTATAGTTCCCCCACATTTTGTGCCCCTGCGACAACAGCCAACAGGACCTAATCCAGTATCTTCAATAGCAATGCATCTGTCACTATGTGGACAACAACTATTGGGATCTCCGATAGCTGAACAATCGGCTGTTCCTGTCGGGCACTGGAAATCCCTTTTCTGAAGGGTCGCTAATACAGCATCTGCATTACGTTTCTCCAACCCTCTGTCAACTTTGTCTTCCGAACCTTGTGATGTACCGAAAGACGGCGGTATTTCGGACTGAATTAAAGGTCGAAGAGCTGGAACCATGGGTGAACTCGTCAAATTTGTCTCCTCATCACGATTACTTCTTATATGTGAAACTTTTGAGTCAATTAGGGAATCCTCTCTGGCATACAGCCAGTAGTCTGGGAAGAACTTCTGTCCCTCATCGACAGTCATTTTCATGACACCCACAACTTGTTTTCCTCCCTTCAAACCTGCATCTTCCCCAAGATCTCGTCGGCGGTTAAAAAAATTCTCCGACCGGTCATCCAAGTACGAGTTTCTAGGCCATTTTTTTGGATGCCGAACTTCTGCCGGCGACTTTGCAAAGACGGCACTTAAAACATGCAGAATTAGCGTCGTACTAGCAATGGCTCGATTTATTAGTATGGATCTCATTGCTGAATAGGTAGAATTAATAGGTGATCAGACTGTTGTGCCTAGATTAACATTGCAATAAGATTCGCTTCGTGAATTAATTAGGAAGAGAGAAGTGACTGCAGCAATAGAAAATTTTCTCTAGACTCTAGATACATATGAATCAATTGGGATATATCTAATATAAATGTCCTCGTCAGCCAAAATTGGCTTTGTTTGGAATTGATAATTGATTGCCGGGGTAACACAAGCCACATGAGTTTCTCGTAGCAATGTAGAGACAAGGATTAACCGATAGATAATCTCACTCCCAGCTTTTGCCGGCTGGCTGGCTGGCTGGCTGCTACATGCTGACCGACCACCCAAGGAAATCTGTCTAGAGCTAATTATGTCAGAGGTCGGTCCTTGATTCCACCCCGTCAATAAGAACTCAATTGAGAAGTGGAATCTAAAATATCCACATTAAGTGGTGTGAAACAAGAGTAATCAATCAGCCGTCCTTATAATTCGGAACTTCCATCAAAAAAATAGGTGGCTTATTACGAAATGCCGCTAATTTTACGTTTATTTTTTATTTTTTTATTTTTTTATTTTTTTATTTTTTAATTTTTTTTTAAATTATATATATATATATATATATATAGCATCGACGGGTACTCGGCTAATACTTATTCCAGCCCCGTATGCGCTAGTCCCTTCGGAGACCTCATAAATGCGAACTACACTATCAGCCTCACCATCATGATCCATATTCGAGATGTCAACCGACCATTATCATGAAAGGCCTATTTACTATATGCACAATGCAAAAATGAAATTATTATTATTTTTTTTTTAACATAAATAATATTTTTATGAATGGCCCATCCCCATACATAGTCAAGGAAGCGATCTCATTTATGTTGAACAAAGTTTCCAATTCTATAAGAAAGCTGTTGGCGCCAAGCTTTTAAGGCCTACAAGGAATTGGTGAATACGATTAGATAAAACACATTAATACACGGAGCTAGGAATAGGCAAAATCTTTTTTTTTTTTTTTTTTTTTTAAAAAAAAAAAAAATGTATTGGTATAATTAATTGGTTAAATTATTACCAACACCTGAACTAGTTAAACTAGTCAGTCGACTTAACTTTCCGAAATACTTGGAGCTTGTGACTTCAACGGACATTTGTGGCTCATACATAGGAAGTGAGTTTTCTCCTTACACGAAGAACATATGGGAGCTCTTCCTCTCTTGATACAGAACGGATCTTCTAAAGCTCCCCCGAAAAAAAAAAAAAAAAAAAAAATGGCGCGTAGCGTCCGTCTTCCAGCCCAGGTTGGTTTGAGAATTGGAATTGGTGGTGGAGCGTTTTCTCTATTCTTACCTAGTTCCGGTGTAAATGAAAAAAGTCTTGAGGATCAAGCCTGCATCTGAGTTTTTTTTTTTTTTTTTCTTTGAAGTTGCATTCATGTACTCAAAGAAACCCAATTCTTGGTACGAATGTTGCCCGTAGAAGGTCCGTAATAGCATATTAACGTAATTCAAATGGTTTTTTTTTTGGACAAGCCATAAGGCATGGCAAATGTTCACATCAAAAATAACTTTTGGAACAGCCTCTTATTAATATCTATAGACACACGATCTCTCCCCCAAGCATTGGAATTTCGGTGTATCAGCAGTTTGATTGCTGCTGCTACTGCTACTGCTACTGCTACTGCTACTGCTACTGCTACTGCTACTGCTACTGCTACTGCTACTGCTACTGCTACTGCTACTGCTACTGCTAAGAAGAATAAAGGCTGTATACTACGCATTTCTATCTCACTCAATGCTTGCCTCGTCAATTGAATCCGCCAATGTCAGGCATGACTTGAGGAGACAGTAATTCAATAGATATAGACTACTCACCACAAGAGTTCGTATGGTTATACTACATTAATGAGCCGAAGAGTATATACTGACATATAACCTTGCTTGAAATTGTTTGATTTTTTTGATTTTTTTTGATTTCTCACCACCGGTATTTGTTATGGAATTTTTCTGCACTTACTTAATCAGAATTTAACTGACTAGCGTGGGATAATCAATCTTGAATCTATTTTTTTTTCTTTAAAAAAGAAAAAAAATATATATATATATATATATTTTGCAACGTTAAGCAAGTTTTACAATTTAAATATATTCCTGCCACTTTCTCCCCCCTCTACCCGAGCGGAAAAAAGCTTGAAAAAAAAAAAAAATAGTGGGGAGAATACTTTCTTTTTTTTCAAACCATTATTCATAGATCGGACCGTTACCCTGCCTACCCTGCACCCTTAGCTAAGTATAGTATAGTATAGTTAGTGGTGATGTGTGGGCTGGAAGGTAGGGTACGGCGGAAACAAATATTCGTCAATATTTTTTTTTTGAAAACTTATCACTAAACAAAAAAAAAAAGCGATTGCAACGGTTGTATGTCATATATATATATATATATATAAATATATATGTTTCTTTTTTATGCATGTCGTATCCCTTTTACGAAATTTTAAGGTTCTTCTTTTTTTCTAGATATGAATGAGAAGGAATAGCACAATTACTTGCCTGCCTTCATTATAGTGTCTAAAGAAACGAATAGCGCTTTCTTTTCAATAGTTACTTCTTCTACCAATCACTTCCAATATGGCATCAAACTCGCTTAACCTTTAGGCCTGAGCACCACCATAGCCATTTGATTCGTTTCTTATTCGCTTATTTACGTAATCAGATGAAGTGATTTTCAACGGCATTAGGGCTGATAACAAATAAGAAATATTCACAGTTTACTGTAAATAATTAACCCATAGATTCTATGCTTGGATCTTCAAATTTTTCGCTAGTATATCTATTATGATGTGGCTAACCTCATTATGAGGCTTCATCTGCATGGTACTCTTTGTCTCCCTTGATTCAACGTAGCGTTTTGGAGGGAAATGAATTATTACTGTTTCATTCTTTTAGTGGTCGGGCATGATAATCCTACTCAACCGTCTCCGATTCTCTTCACGAAACTACGTTTTTGTCAGATCAATAAGCCAATCACTGTTGCGATTGAGAGAAAGGAGCTTGCGTTTTCACTTAAAATTGAAGTAAAATGCTTTCACAGGGGTCAAACTGTGAAATAAGGTATCTAGTTGATGCTGAAGTGTTTGAGCCTCTGCTTCAAGGAGAGTTGCCCTTGAGCTAGATTCCATGATTGTCCATCTAGCTTTGTTTAGTACTGAGCGGGTATTTGTTGAAGATTTTCTAATACTTGAAACTTCTAATAGCTCTGATACAGAGCCTGGAGGCTACGGGGTGTATTGAGGACTATGCCAATTTGAATTGGAGTAGGCGTGGCTGGCCGGCTAATTATTTTTTATCATTGTAAGATATGCCCTGGGTTATACGGATAAAGACCAGCGGCTTTTTAGCTAGCTCGTATAGCCAGCTCCAATATATATTCTTCTCTTACCTTGTCACACAGTATCACAAAGCGCTCTTTCTTAATAGTGGCAGCATCTGTAAGGGCTGAGAGGGCTTTAATTTTACTATGGTGTTGAGAACAGAGGACAGAAAAAGGAGCAAGATCTAGTGACAGCAAGATGTATGAAGCTTGAGGTAGAAGGTGTAATAGGTGAGTCTTATTCTACTTGCAAATCCACAAGAAGTTAATAGATGTCTATGAGCCATGGCCATAATGTCAATGGCCATCGGTGAACAATATAGTATTTGGTATGAATTCTGGAGCCACTTATACCTAATCGAGTTGGATGCCCACCCATTCTCTGATTTTGTGTGCAGCCAATCTGAATTATCTTTTGCAAGTAGGCAGGTAGACTGAAAGTTTTTAGCCTTAAGTATCATCAGATATTGGAGCTTTACGCCCACAGCACTCGCGAATCTTGGGAGATTTGACGTAAGCCTTCTCCTTTGACGAGCTCACAAGCATCATAGGGTTTGTACAGAGTTCTAGAGCGATACCAGTCTCGTGCATGTGCAAGATATCGTTATGTGATATACCAGGTGTACGAATGGGTTCAGAAAGTCCAAAGCATTAATGGATGTGTAATATGCTACAACAACGCGTACAGCCTCAATATTTTTACTAATGATAAATGAGACGCGTTGAGATCGAGCGATAAAACTGGGTATTCATTATAAGCCAAGAGGTTTATGGGCTCCATTCATACGGAGAATTCGAGTTGCCATTTCACTAACGCTTAGAAGTGATTGTGGGATTGACAAGAGGGGTTAAGTACTAAAATTTAATAAAATGGGCGAAGGCTAGTCGTAGGCCAAAACTAGGTTACCGAGCTTAGTCACCTCGATTTGTCGAGTCAGTATACTTATGTTGATTTAATTGAGTATGCATTTTTTTCACCTTGTGGAATTTGGGAAAATAAGATACGATAGAGGCATAATTGATTAATAAGTTCTTAAGCATCAATGCAACATCAACCTGCCAAGGTAGCTTCAGACATAAGATATCAGATTGTCACGTAATGGTATTTTCTTGTTAAGGTACTTCTCGATTCAACTAAACTTCATGGATTTCCACGAGTAGAATTCTTCTCGGTTTGAGAATTCGGAGCTGAATCCTTTCGTGCTGGTGAAATTTCTGAGAGGAGCCTAAGCCATGAAAGCTTTTGTCGTTTTTTGGACCAGAAGGAATAATTTACCGCACTCAAATTAAGCTGAATGTCTGATAGGGTACGTAGATTATTTCATCATTTACTTCATCAGTTGTAATTAAGGCGTAATGGTAGACATTAGCTAGTTACACTTTTATTCGTAGCGCCCAATTTAAATAATTATAAAAACATGTATCATTTCTTCCTGGGACCAGCAGCAGACTTGACCTAGCAGTTAACCTATGACCAAGAATGTTTTAAATATCCAGTTCTAATATCAACTGGCAGTTTATTGAAATTAGATTTTTGAGTTGAACCAAAATTTCCTTGCTTGAAGACCTCATCTCGGAGAGATTGTTGTAATTTAAGAGTGACAATTGAAAAACACTTCGAATACGTCCCGTAGCAATTAGCTAGTTTGTTGGCTAAAGAATCATCCCAGCTAAAATGATGATAACTGCAAGATAAAAATCTCAATTGGATAGCGATCGAGTGATCAAAGACTGTCGAAATGATTGATATGGTGAAACATTGTTTGGGACGATAAGGCATATAGTTGGCAAATGGTGTTGTTTAAAAGTCACATCGCGGCCGTGGAATAACTAATGCGTGGCGGAAACCTAATTCCTTGGCCTACTTAATCATGTGATATAGTTTCAGGGAAAATTCGAAAAAGCAAATAAATAAAGGGGTGGGTATGATTGACGCTTTAATGTGATTCGGTTAATTACCCATCTACAAGTGTAGAGCAGGGTATTTAAAGAGGTAAAAATGGGTTAAAAGCGGGTCCTATAAGCATTGAATTGGCAGAAAATCAATGCCAATCAGTTTTAGTAGGACCCTTTTCTATGCTATTGGCCCCCCCTAGCCCTGTATCAAATGCAGCTACTAGGAAATTATAGTTGAGTGAGGGGGGGGCTAGCAGTTGAAAGTAAGTCTAAATCAACATGGCATTTTAAAAGAGTTTCCTAAATATAGCAGTCAATTCAGCTGGGATCTGGGCCAATCAGAAGATACAAACGTAATCGATCTTATGACCCTCCCTGCTCTCACCCAAGTGGAATAAGTGGAATAAGTGGGTCAGCGCAGCGCCAAACCAGAGCCCCTGCCAAAACTATGACATCATTCGCAACCAATCAGAGCCAATTTTATATATTATACCATAGTTAGAAAACTTGAGCTATTAAGTGCTAGATTTATTATCTCAAGGCCGTGAGTGCATAAAGAGAGAATTTCGTAGGTTATTCAGGCTTCTCGCTATCTCTAAAACTTGCTGTTAAAAAGGAAATTTATGAGTCTAACTTTGGAACTACAACATGCTCTTGGCAGGGCTATGAAAACTCTAAAACTCTTACTCCATTTCCAGCGGAAACCTTTTTTTTTTTTTTTTCCTCGTGCCCAGACAATATCCCATTATCCCATATCCCAGCCCAGCTCAAAGATCTTAGACTCCATAGAATCCCAATTATCCTGCAAAGGATAAGTTTCTTATGTGTCTTCTATTAGCGATAGACCCATTATTTAGTTCAATCAGACTCGTAAAGCTATCGGATCGACGTTGGTTGAGTATTTTCCGAAAGAACAAAATATCGCACTATTCCTAAAATAGTAATATACAAAATAGTATCAGTTACCGTAATTTGGCAGGGAGCCGAATAATTGATAGTTTTACTTAACTACACGATCGGCGCCATGCCAAGTTAGGCTAGGAGTAGCGCAGCCGACCCCGCGGGCCTCTCCCCGTGGGGCGATTTGTGTGCGATCAAATGTCAGCAGACCTCAACACCGTAAGAATGACAAACATCGCTCATTTTCATACGCAACACGAAGTGTGATAAAATGAAAAGATGAAAAAAAGACTGGTAGTAAGTGAAAACGGGCCTATCAATGCGACATAATCACTCTAAATAGAAATTTAAAAAAGAAAAAAAATCTCCTTGTGGCTCATGGAATTCTGAGAAGCAAGCACGTAGAGGCAGGTCGCATACAGGTTGTTGCAGAGGATTGATAGAGAGCTGTATCTTATCGCCTCGAACTAGGTATTTTGAATGTGGGCCATATATCTAAAGTGCCTGACTTGGGCTCTCTCTCTCTCTCTTTAATCCACCAAAAAGCTGCATCGGGCTTCAGGCGTCGTCGGTCTGCGTCCAGATTGTTAGCGGAGGCGACAAACCGATGTCAAGTGAGGACCGGTCCGTTCAGGTTAGCTCTGGCAGGTCAGGTGTAGCCGGAAATAGATCACACGCTAGAGCCTCACCGGCGAGCCCCTGCTTTAAAAACAAAGTCGGGGGGAGAGGATGTGTTATTTGATTTTTATTTATACACATTCAGCACCTAACATCCACCCTCAAGGCATTATTCGTGTTCGATAAATCAGTTTCTCTGGGCATGTATGGCATAAGATTTACATAACAGTCGTTGAGGTTAGCCAGCACAGACTAATTAATATGCGAGTAGGCAGGGCAGGTTGGCAGGCAGTGTGTCTTTAACAATAGCAGTCAGTGGATTTAGCCAGCGAACTGTGGCGCAGAGTTATGGCCGAGTTGGAAAGGAAATTAGAAGAGAGAGAGAGAAGAGGCAAATCAACCGACGAGGAAATTCGATCATTTTCTTCCGAACATGGGGTGCATCTGCTGAGAGGATAGTTGAGACATGATTGCTATGCTTTGCTATGCTTTGCTTTGCTTTGCTATGCTAAGCTTGATTGCTTCATTTTGCCGTGATCGTACTAATCTAAGGATTCCAAAAGCCCAGCTGGTCTACCTCTAGTATTCAGCCACATTATCTGGCTGCTGCTATTTGTCTTTGCATTAGCGTCATCTGCATCATTAAACTCACTGAACGATTGAATGATAGCTTGACTGCATGTACTCACTTCCTTCCTGAGTCTTCGATGTGTGCAAAGTGTGCGCTTATTTATCAGATAGACTAGGTCTACAGCAGTGATTTAAAATTGTGAAATTTTCCCAATTACTGTGTGTCATGATCAAACAAGTACGAGTCACTAATCAAAATACACGGAACGGGACGAATCCCAGTTAGCTAGCTAGCTGAAAAAAAAAAGTTAGTTGCGCTACCGTCATAGCCTTAATTCTGGGCACCTAGGGGTGACCAGTAGCACCCAAGACACTATTAGTAATAAACTTTGAACCTGTCGTCACCTTATAAGTTCGACACAGATTCCTCTTCTCGATACTCTCGCTCCAGACACCCAACTTGATCAAGAGATAATACAGTAGAAAAGAGATATTCCATTTGTTCTTATCTTCTACTCTATTTGTTTTATCTCAGAATCCCCGTTCAGTCATCCATTCCTCTTCGGACGATCCGGATTCAGCAGTGTCAACTTTTCGACGTCGAGGTGTATCCTGTTCACTATTAGAGGACAAGTAAGACGACCGAGGTCTTTCTCTCAGCTACAATGTATCCTTCCAGCTCTACAGAGCCTCTATCAACGATGGAGATATTTATCAAGAATTTATCGGGCGATGGTATGTCTGTCATATTCTTAAACCTACTCTGTGATGGTTTGAGCTTGCTAACACTTTCCAGTCATCCCTTTAGTCGTACCGACTGATCTATCAATACAGAATCTTATATCTCTCCTATCAAACCGAACTCCACGCCCCGCAGCCGGCTTCCGTCTCGTATATGCAGGAAAACATCTCACCTTACCAAATACACTTTCGTTTTACAATATAACTGATGGATGTACGTTACATTTAGCCTCACCGACACGAGCCAGTGGGGCATCAAAAAAGATTCGTTGCTCGTTCAAAAACTGTCGAGATGGTGCCCAAAGAATAGTTGGTGACTGTGGCTTCTGTAATGGGCACTTCTGCGCTAAACATAGACTTTTGGAGGATCATAAGTGTGATGGGCTAGAAGACGTAAGTTTATCAATTTCAACTTTCAGAAGAAGCGAGATACGAGCTGATATTATGTAACTCTGTAGTGCAAAAGACAATCACACGAACGGAACGCTGCACAGTTACATGCTGAGCGAACACACGCCATCAAAGGCGCATAGACTTTACACGTCATGGTCAAGTTAGAGAACGCGGCGTTGGGCATGGCTATTTTTTTATTTATTTTTTCCCATATTTTTTTTTGTCTAACAATTTGCGATATTACTGTCGTTGCTAGACTGTGGTCTTAATTTAGCGGGCGTAACGTTTATGAGAAATCTATTGATATTCGTAATTCACCATAGAGCTTGTTATAATGAAATGAAATGAAATGATGGTGGGAATAAGCATGACTATCTTGTCCGCTATTTATATTTATCTCACAAAATGCTTCCGTACGAAAATCCGCGCTTATTACTTCCCGTTCCTAACACTTGGATATTTCAGAACTGGCTTATTTGTGGGTTTGCATGATAGAAACTTGACTACGATAATCCCTGTGTTAAAAAACCAAAGGGTGGTTGAGAGAAAATGCCTGCAACACCAACAACCTGTACGGTTACCGTCCACACTCACTCTCTAAAACTGCTATGATCACTCTCTTCCTCTAACGTCTACTACACACCGAATGCACTCACCCTCCTTCAAGAGACTGAAGGCCTCGTTAATTTGATCAAATTTTTTCCTGTGCGATATGAAATCCTCAACTTTTAGTTTTCCAGACATGTAATCATCAACCAACCCTGGGAGCTGGCTGCGACCCTTAATGCCTCCAAATGCACTGCCCTTCCACACACGACCGGTTACTAATTGAATGGCTAACTGATCAGCAGAAGTAGCGGATCGCTGGATAAGAATAAGATACTTACGCCGAGTGGAAATTTCCTGTCCTGAGGCGGCAATGCCAATAACAATACTCTGACCCCATCCTTTATGGCACGCCTCGAGAGCCGCACGCATTACACTTACATTTCCCGTGCAATCAAACGTGTAATCACAGCCTCCATCGGTCATTTCCACCAACTTTGCAACGATACTCTGACCCTCTAGTTCGTTAGGATTAACAAAATCAGTTGCACCAAACTTTTCTGCCCATGGCTTTTTCTTGGGGTTTATATCCACAACTATGATCCTACCCGCTTTATTCTTCACTGCACCCTGTACGACAGAGAGCCCTACACAACCAGCGCCAAAAACTGCAACATTTGAGCCTTCTTCAATTTTAGCAGTCTCAATAGCGGCACCATAGCCGGTAGTGATACCACAACCAATCAAACATGTACGATCCATTAGTGCTTCTCTATTAATGGATACAACCGAGATATCTGCAACTACAGTATATTGGGAAAAGGTCGATGTTCCCATATAATGAAAAATATCCTTCCCACGACATCTGAATCGCGTACTCCCATCAGGCATTAGGCCCTGACCTTGGGTGACACGTATCTTACCACAAAGGTTTGTCTTACCAGATTTGCATTCTTTGCAATCTTTACACTCAGGAATGCTATCGCAATGTCATGTCCTGAGCCTTACAAATCTTACAACAAGACTTACTAGAGTGGAATAACATGATCTCCTGGTTTCACCGAAGTTACCCCTTCACCTATCGACTCCACAACGCCAGATCCCTCATGGCCAAGAATGACGGGAAAGACACCTTCTGCATCTTTTCCTGAGAGTGTGTACTGATCTATCCAGCACTGGCTTAGCCGGGTTCTCTCCCCAAGGGAAATTGAAGGGGATATTCTCCGAACTATTACCTGTGTGACAAACGCCAGTATAGTAAATCTGAATCCGTACTTCATGGGCGCGAGGTGGAAGCACTTCGATAGTTTCGATAGATAAGTCTTGATTGGCAGCCCAGGCAACAGCAGCCTTTGTTTAGCATTCAAAACGAGTTAGGCCCAGATTATCAACTTTTGTAAGGAAGAATTTCTTATAATACGAACCTTGCATGTGATAGTCTGTTCAATTATCAGAGAGTCCTCATGTAAAAGATAGGTGAGTTGGTTAATAAGATATGCATACCTTGCCTTCGGTCGGCAAACCCATACTAGATCTATGCTGGTTGAGAAGAACTAAAATTAGATATGAAAATGTATTCTTTTTTTCAAAATTTCTACACAAATAATATCTCAGGGATATAGTGAAGTTGAGTGGTTACAGCAAAGAATAAGAGGGTGGGTTTAGGTAAGGCAGAGAGGGTTTCAAAAATATCCAACCGTCACCACTCTTTCCGCGTCCTTGCTTAACTGATTAGCCTTGCGGTAAAGAGCTTAAAACATCTGATCATCACTGTATCACATCTTGTCCCCTGGAAAAAAAAATTATAAAAATTATAAATTAAAAAAAAACTTGTTAATTACAAAACCCTTTCATCTTTCACGATCTTTCTAACATGAATAAGGCGTCAACCACAATACTTTACTTTGAAATTTAAAGTTTTTTTTAGTCGCTTACGGCGGTAGAACTTATCTATACAGAGTGGTCTTTCTTTCTCTCTCTCTTGATCCTTTTCTAGATACATGATCATGAACGGGAGGGGGGCGGGGGCAAATAGCAGCCACAAATTGATTTCTACTTCGTCATTAAGCTTCGAGAAACTTGCAGGCCCAACTTGAGTTGGTTGTCATATTTTGAATGAATGATACAAGGAATGATATTGGGATTAAAAAAATTGGGGAGGGGATATGACGGACTGTTTCAAGTAATCTGATTCATTCATAGTTTCCTTGGCTATCTTCTTTTCTAGAATGGGTATGTGATAAGTACTTTAGGGTTCATTTCTGAAGCTTATTGATGTACCTAAAACAGGCCAAGTAGCCAAATTCGTTTTTTATGTGTGTGTGTGTGTGTGTTTAGTTACCGCGTCTAAAAATTTGTTTTTTCCATTTATTTATTTATTACTTTTTTTGTTACATGGAATCACTTCTAATTTAGTGGATGCCGTTCTCATTTGCCATATTGGAGCCAATATAACCATCACTACTACACTGAATCCAGGCTTCTACGAAGTTCTCATCACTTGATGTAAACACCTTACATGAATTGGGAATAGAAGTCAATATATCTGTTCAAAATTTAAAACAACTTACCTACCTTTATTTAGTAGTAGAAGTAGAAGTAGAAGTAGAAGAAAAAGAAAAAGAAAAAGAAAAAGAAAAAGAAAACATATGAATATCGTTTTTTTTTTTTTTCCTAAACAGATCTATATCTCTTTCCTAGAGTTTCATAGCCTAAACTACTAATTTTTTAATTTTTTTTTTTAAAATAATACTTGGTTCTAGTTTCCCATCCATTCACCCTACTACTCTTGTTTTAAAGTTTACTTAGTTTCCGTGATAGTATAATCTGTAAGTATTGTATCGATACTTTAATCCAGAAATTTGATCATCATCTGTACAGTCGCGAAAAATTTAAAAGATCAATTTGTTTAGTGGTGGAGAGGGCTTAAGGTCTATGATGAAATTATTACTGCTGTGAATTTTTTTAATTTTTTTTTTTTTAATTGTGACGTCAATTTTCGTTACTAATTGTGTGCATAGCCTTATACTTGTGGCAAGCTGTGACAATGAAAAAATAATAATAAAAATTTGCATTAGTTTTGTGTTCTGAAATATTTAGAACATGATTTGCTGCCTGCACACAAACAGTTAGATATTTCAATTTTATGTTTCCGCTTAATTTGTGTTTTTTATATAGGAAAATCGGGATTTGTACCCTACTGCCTCGGTAGTAATCCTTCCTATCCTGTGGTTCTGACAAGTGTTCTAAGTGGAGCTGCCAAATCTAACTAGGCATGATTACGGCCCTGATCCTAAATTGACGTAACTGCGCTAAAGCATGCATGCAAGCGGACAGACAGGGGAGAGCGTCGATCAGTTAAATAACACGCTAGAAAGTCGGTGAGAAATGCAATCAAACATTTGAGGTCCAACGGTTACCCCGCCATTACACAATCAAATCTATCCCATCTTTCAGTTCATGCTCACTGCACACATAACCTTACTGTGAACTTATTATGGAGAACTTTGGCATCAATAACTCACTCTCAGTGACAAATAGACTAAGCTAACCCGTAGATAGATACAGCTATCTCTCAACCTCTCTTAAGGTTACTGTAACATCTCATTTAGCTAATTGCTAGGAAATGTCAGTTCTATTCCATCTCCAATGATATTTGATTCTGGGTCCAGTCTACTTGCTGAGCTGCAGCAAATAAATCGTCGTTCTGAGTCGTATGCAGAACTAATTATCACTTTCCTAAAACAATTACTAATGAAAATCCAGTATTTACCAGTCTCATGTGGGTGGCACTTGGTCCGAATTCTGCTGGGCACAGTTTACCGCTTGTTGAAACCCTGGATGCAAATATTTCGACAGAATTGTATACAGATGCCTTTATTTAACTCACTGCAACTACTAGACAAAAACTTGAGTTTTAAATAACTCTATGATCGAAGTATTAGAGCCTTCACCTGCCAATAGACGAATACTAGCAAGTCGTAGAATTGAAACTACGAAAGAGGACCGAGTGATAATCCGAACTGCTTTGGATCAAGGAGTGTCACTAGCAAATATCGCTGAGCAGTTTGGGTTCTCCAGGCGGCAAATCCTTGGATACTCTCCGTCTATATCTTAGCGATTTGAATACAGTTCGAATCGCTTTCTTCCCGAATTGGTTGAGATCCAATCCAGGGGCGAGATTTGGAATTAGTCGAAATGGTGCGTGTCGATAACGTGAATTGCTTCAAAGCCAGCTCACCAATACCGAGCTTTATGCTCTCTTAGTGCTGGCTTCCTCACGCAACACTTCTTCTCAGGCTCCAAGTCATGGTTTCGGACATAATAAATTTGACGCCTAAAGAATTCAAACTGCTGAGGTTGAGAGATAGCTGTATCTATCTACGGGTTAGCTTAGTCTATTTGTCACTGAGAGTGAGTTATTGATGCCAAAGTTCTCCATAATAAGTTCACAGTAAGGTTATGTGTGCAGTGAGCATGAACTGAAAGATGGGATAGATTTGATTGTGTAATGGCGGGGTAACCGTTGGACCTCAAATGTTTGATTGCATTTCTCACCGACTTTCTAGCGTGTTATTTAACTGATCGACGCTCTCCCCTATCTGTCCGCTTGCATGCATGCTTTAGCGCAGTTACATCTATTTTGGGTCAGAAGAGTATCTGCAATATCCTAGCTAGTGCTCTTATAATCCTCCATTTTTTGGCCGAATTGCAGGGTGGAGATTAAGGCTTGTTACACCTTTTTTTGGACCGGGATAGTAGCCTCCACCAATTAGAATATCATACAGGAGAGGGGCGAGTACAGTCCATGTAGCACGGGTGCGGACGCGGACGCGGACGCGGGCGCGGGACTCGGCAATTTTTGTAAAAAAAGTGGGTGCGGATGCGGCAGATCCTTGGAAAAAAAAAAAAAAATACAGCACTCAACCATTTTCACAGAGAGAACTCGAACAGGAAAACAAGAGACGAGATTGACCGATTTCACGTACGCATCTTGAAGATGAAAATGACTATTTCCGATCACTCCACAATTAAACGCTTCGGCTCCAGTAAGAGCAGAAGCCTCAGATCCCATGCCTATCTCTAAGAGCAGGCATTTACACCAGAGCTTGCTAAGTATTGCTAATGTTATGCATCAATTAGAGTGAAAAGAAAGAATGGGGCTTGCCCAAGAATTTCTTGGGACCATCGATGCCTGGGCTATTGGCAAGATAGTAAGTAACAAACAAAGGTAAAGGCAGAGGCGATGTACCTCTGATTCAAAAAATGGCGCCAACAGTTTCGGCCTTTGCTACGAGAGCATTCGGGGGGCGCTTAGTTAGACCCTAAGACAACTCATGAGGCTAAAATTATTCAAACTCCTTATGAGAAATCCAAAAATAGTAACATCGAACTACAGGAGGGTGATTAAATACAGCGAGACTGCAGCACATCTTGAGCTACGGTAGCTCGGAAATCGGCTAAGTTACCATCACCTTCCATATCGGCTATCACATTACCTAAGAAGTCCGACGGGAATAAAAAAGTCATTTCGTGGAGCAGAGCCAGACCGCACCTGGCGGAAATCATCACCAATAGCTATCAAAAAAGATGATTACTGAGAAAGCAGCTTTACTCCGATGCTTACGATGTGCAATAGAATGTTTGTCCGATGCACTCAGAGACTAAATTCTAACAGCCGGAATATCCCTAGGTGATAAAGATGCGATTATTGAGGCAGCATCTGATTGGACCAGCTTACTAGTGCCGAACGCTACACAATATCAGAACTTCAGATAATAACGTGACTGTCACAAGCGAGATAGTCGCGAATGAATATTTAGCAGACTCTGGAATGCATTCTACCAACTCAACTAGAACCAATGAAGAGCATCCAGGACAGTTTTACACAAGCTAGCTCGCACAACTTAAACAAAGATCAGTAGATACTTATTCTAGATTATTTGACAAAAGCAGCCTGGCAATGGCCTGGCAATGGCCTTCAAACGCCGTCGACCTTAACATTGCTCAATAGGTATTGAGCAATGTCAAAGACGCTAGAAATCCCACTCAACTCGCTTCTGCGGGAAGATCTCCATTGTGGAAGATGTAAAGGATCGCTTAAAACTGAGAATTGTGAAGCAAAAACACCCAAGTGCTCCAACTGCAATGGTCCATATATGGCTACTGATGTACAGTGTATGTTGTGACCTGACCACGCTGACAAGGGAAACACTTCGTCCCACGTACCCCTGCTGAACTCTAGATTACAAAGGAAAGATGTAATCGTGATTTTCAAGCAGCAGTAGCCGAGGCGAAAAAGGCCGATGAGTTGAATAAAGAGAATAGAGCCTCAGAGGTAGTGACCATCTTGGAAGACAATACGCAAAATTCATGAATAAAGTGTCAAGCCAAGAAACGGTTGGGAAACAATCAGGCATTATTATTTTCCACCAAGTAATGCGCTTGGCCCAGGTATGCCCGCTCGCCGATGAAGATGAGATCGAGGTACGTGCAAAGGCAGAACAAATGTGGATATGGCGTTACAACAAGCATGGGATGCTGGTACAGAAATTGTGACTGTACAAGAACCTTAGACTATGCTTAGAGATGGAAGTTTTGTATCAGAGAGTTACCAGGGTTACAACTCCCACATACCTACTGGAGGTATGGAAGTCCGACTATGAGTAATTACGTTTACGCGGAAGGGGCTACGGACAACTCAAATTTTTCCATCTAGGCAAAAAGCTGACTACTATTCTGTTATAACTTGCGGCGTAGCTTTTGTCAATGTCTATCGTGCTCCGGGACCTAATGGTACTCTTGAACCACTGATAAAATGGAAACGCAGACTTCAACGCAGTACCGTAATACTGGCAACTATTAGCTGAGCGGCAATATGGAGATGGAGATCGAATAATGGAGTGGGTTATGTCGCATGAAATGGAGATAATCACTGTATTAGGAGAGGCAACACATCGAGACGGAAACTTATTGGATTTCACTTGGACCAAAACTTCAGTGTATGTTTCAGTTACGTTGTGCTACCATTGCACATCGGAGAACTCGACTATTAAAGGAACGATATATACTCCAGAAAAGTCGGATCTATCAGAGACTACGAGCCAGTTATGGGTTAGTGATTCCAGCCTAGACGATTTCGCACAGTTTGTAAAACAATGGATACGACTAGGACCATTGAACACTGTGGCGCAAGTAGAAAGATGGACAACAAATCTAATAGACATACTATAGGATTCTATAGCAGTTACTGGCCAGACACCAAAAGTAGATTTTGGAAGATCAGCATCCTGGTGGAATGAAGAATACAAAGCAAAATGGCGGATTTATAATGCAGAAGACTATCAGAAGATTCAACAAGGCCCAATAAAAAAAATTCAGAGCTGTAGTCAAGGTAGCAAAAGTAGAACACTGGGTTAAAAAAGTCGAAGTTGCTAAGAATGATGCAAATATGTACATTTTGATGCGGTGGATAAAACCTAGACTAGCGGGAGAGTTTCCACCACTTCAGGTTGCCCCAGATCAATGGCTATCAGACCCACTTTAACGGACAATTGCTCTACGAAAATTCTTACTTGCGGGATTCAATGCTGCCAATGATTCTATAACATGAGATGGGAGTCAACCAGAAACGATCCCATAGCACAGGGAAATAAAAATTGAAGATGCTAAGGCAGTTACTATCCAATCCAAAGACATAGTACCAGGTAGTGACAAGATAACAGTACGGTTACTGAAGGCTTGCTGGCACACAATAGGTCGATTGGTAAGAGATTTGTATCAGGCATGTCTTAATCTAGAATACTTCCCAATTTTGTTCAAGGTGGCAGAAATAGTAATGCTTCCAAAAACCCGACCGAGACCTGTCTATAACTAAGGGGTGGCGACTCATCTCACTTATCTCAAGCAAAACCAAAGGATTAGAACGTTTGATAGCCAAAAGTTTGTCATGGCTTGCAATCATACATCAAGTTATACCTCAACAGCTTTTGGGCGCCTTACCTGGGCGCTGGGCCACCGACTTGGTCACATGCGCTGTCCATGATGCAGAGGCTGCAACGAAAAGTAATAGGGTATCAGCTATGGAAATACTTGACGTCCAAAGGGCATTTGACGCTGTACTACATGCGCGGTTGCTTCAAAGGATGCGGGAATAATGGTGGCCAGTTTCTGTAAGCCATTTAATTAAATCGTTTCTAACTTAGAGGAGAGTACAGGTAAGACACAAACACGGTGTCACAGATGATAAAGTGATAGAGTGCGGTCTAACTCAATGCGCACCACTTTCCCCTCTTCTCTTCTTACTTTATATATCGATTCTTGTCCAAATAGGGAGCCCTTAAAGTAGATTTAGATACACAGATGACATCGTAATTATCCGTACAGACAGAACACCCACTGAAGCAGTCACAGCATCACAAATGAAAGTTAACCAGCTCATTGAACTCGCGATAGAACACCAGATTAATTTCGATCCGGAAAAATCCGAGCTAATGGTGATAGGTGGAGAACGAAGGAAATAACTGGATACGTCCGGCCTATATATAACAATCAAGAATATGAGAAAAACACCCTCCCAATACATCTTTTGGCTCGGGGTTTGGGTAGATTCGCAACTTCTATTTAAGTTACACGTCCAACAGTGAGTGGTCTGCAAAAGCTCAGAGATTGGCGTTATTCCTTAGACAATTTAATCGTGTTCATAGATGTGCAACACTAGGTCCTGCGATGCAGGCGGTCAAAGTCTGTGTAGTAGGTACAGCAATGTATGGTGCACTTAACATGACAACCAAGTCAGTACAGGCGTAGGCTGGCATATAAATCTACTAGACCGAATTATGCTGAAGGCTATTCGGGCAGCTTTTACCTATCTAGCGCACGACTCCTAATATGACACTTCATCGAGAAGCTAGGATTCCAGTAGCAGTAATCATACTCCAAAATAGACAGCTAAGGACTACAACATAGATTCAAAAACTAGATTCAAGACACCAAATAGTTTTTAGATCCTTGGAGAGTCCTATAGACTCGATAAAGCGGCTTGGATTATGGGCCGGCAAGAAATACTGCCCCGTAACTCGACTGGAGAAATATTTTACTCGGCTAAAAATGAGTAGTCAAAAACTTCTATTGGCAGAGGGTCCAGGTATACTTTATTTCCCGCACGAAGGCCCTCTTTTTTGATTATGTCAGGGATAAGGAAGTAGAAGCAGAGCGGACCAAACGAGACCTAAGTAATCTCTCACAAGATAACATTGTGTATTTTTTCCGATGACTTTTCCTGTGAGCCTGCTAGGTCAGCTTGGGGCTATGTTATCTATTTCTAGCTACAAAATATAGAGGGCGATAGTGGGAATTCTCCCTGGTGCTAAAGTCTACGATGCTAAGGTGTGCGGCACGCTTAAAAGACTTCAAGCCGCACTATTGATAGAGACCCTTTTTCAGCGCTCTGCAGTATACATAAATATGTTAAAATATGGTGGGCTCCAGGTCACAGTGGAACGTTATGTAACGAAGATCAGAGTTATGTAACGAAGATGCAGACAAATTAGCCTTATCGAATTCCTCGACACAGTCAAGGAGTGAAGCTACGCATGAAAGTACAAACAGAAAAATTCATGCTCACAGCAATAAGACGAATGGTGAACTTTCAGGCTTTCAAACTAAATTGAAAACTAGTGGATGAACTAATAAGTAAGTAGGAAAAATTCTTGACTTAAAAAAATGTGCCCCAAACCACCCTCCAGAGTTGGCCCAATGGGGATTTTGGTGATTATCATTTCCCAGTCATACCCTTTGAAGCCCTAGAAATAATCCCATAATTGAAGGGAATCAAGTTTTAGCGCAAAAATAAGTAATGGGTTACACTCATCAAGAAGTTTTGATGGAGCTATACTATTCCCCAAATAAGAATGTTTCGATAATAGACTTTTTTTTTTTTAAAAAAAAAAGGGGGGGGGTTACCAAAGGGTTTCCCACCCCCCGGTGTAAATTCAAACAATTCGATAGACACCTGCATGGACCCCTGGACTTCCTGATCGGGTTAATTGAAATCAAAGAGTTTAATTGATACCAAATTTTAGGATTGAATAAACCTCAAGACAAGCAATTCTTTCTTTGTTAATAGATTCCAATTACAGGCAGCTTGTTTCAGTCCGTATAAGCTTCTAATCATCTTGAGAATATATCTTTTTTTTAAAAAACTTGTACTCCATATGTTGTTGTGGTATTTATGTCTACTTTCAATTCGCATTCAGTAAACGCATTTTTTGAAGTCGAATCGGACAACATGTCAAGTCTTCTGTGGCTACAACAGCTAAGAATAGTCTGAGTATATCTATCCGAATGGTAGGAACGAAAGTCTTATAATCATCTCCAGCTATCTGGGGAGGGGTAAACCACTCGCGACAAGTCTCGCTTTAAACCTATCTATTGCTATATTTGACGGTGTTTTAATGGTAAATACCCACTATGTCGAAATTATATTTACACTTTTAGATGAAAGGACCTCTTTCTAGCTCCCATTACCGTTTAAGGTCACCAGTTCTTCATTGATAGCCTGATGCCAAGGACGATCCCACTTCTTGTCTTCAACTGCTTGTTTATGTGATTTTGGTACATTAACACCATACACAACTTGTGCTGGGAGTGCAAAGATAGAAAATGCAAGATCTGACTCTTCAAATTCTTCTTCAAGGGTATTCAGTTGTGCCAATAAGGCATAGATTCTTTTTATCTCGCGGTCATCTTGGAGAATTTCCTCAAGCTATAACCGACGTTTCGCTCCTCTTGTAACATATCTTAACCTTGGTTCGTCTTTTTCGAATCGTGAATTACGTTTCGGAGGACGTTTAATCTCTATCAAGTCTAGCCCATATTTCTTCGTTGACTGTGTAAGTGAAATATCTTGAGTTTTGTTGTCGTGAGTTTTCATTTTTTCCTCACGATTTTGGCTTTTATTTTCCTGAACTATGTTTGTCAAAATAGTTGTAGACTGGATTTCTAGCTTGATAGGTCCCAGCTTTTTAGAATTTGCTTTGATAAATAATGGTCCAATAGGTTCATACTTAGCAGATGCTTGTTCAATAGGGCCTGGTTCGACAGGTTCTGAAACTGTGTTGGACCCCATTTCATCAATTCTAGTAAAGTGAAGATTGGTTTTATCTCAATGTGTTGGTAGAAGGAGAAATAGAAATGCTAGCTACATTAGAAGCGAAATTATTTGATACGCACTTTGGCGGCTTGTTTCGTGATTTTTGACCAAGTAAGGTATTACATATATCCTGAGAAATAGACTCGCTGTTTCTTAAGCGGTAAATCAATGGCACCGCCGCGCATATTTCAGCAACTTTGATAACGCTTACTCTAGTAGTATATCCGAGATCCAGAGAGTAAGCCTTAGATTGTTTATTTGTGGTTGTGAAGTACCCCATGAATACACCTATTTTGTCTCGATCAACTAATTTATCTCTTCTTTACCCAATCGGAATGGTGCTAGGATTAAAATACGAGTAGCATTTGCTACCCCAGACCTTAGTATGATCAATTGATCGTCTCTTTTCTGTCCATACTTCTTGTGGAAAAGTTACTCCTCCAGAAATAATTGGTCTAGTTGTAGTACGATTCCTCGTATATACGTTTGCTTCAACCATCTCGTCCCAGAATTCCAATGGTAGAATTACTTCTTTTGACATCCAGCGCACATCAGCTTCTGCAGTCCGAATACTTCTTTCAACCACTCCATTTTGATGTGATGATGCTACAACTGTCGATTGTAATACAACAACGTTTTTTTTTTCTCAAAGTCGCTATCACAAGGAGCAACTTAGGAGCATTATCAGATCACTCTGCTCTCATTCTTTTGCTCGTTTTCTTCTCAACAGTAACTTTGAATGCTTTAAGATTTGAGGGTGCATCACTTTTCTGTTTGAAGAGAAGTACCCAATTCCTTCTGGTAAAACTATCAATTATTAGTAAGAAGTAGCAATGTCCTCGGAGCGATTTGTGAAACGGTCCGACAACGTCCAATTGAATCAATGAGAGACAAGAACTTTTGTGATCCGGTAATATTTAATGGATCCTATTTGTCAACTTGGTCAATTGGCAAATTTCGATGACTTCTTTGAGCTTTAGAATTTTTATAGCTTCGCGAAAAGTAGTAATTTTATTAAGGTTTCGTAATTTTTCTTGTCCGAGATGAGCTTATCGTCGATGCCATAATCTATATCTTTCCAGCTTAGATTGACCTATCTCTTCGACAGAGATTTTTGCAGTATTAGAATGATTATCATTTGACATAAATGATGGCACTGAAGTGACAAATTTTTTCTTGAACTGTAGAAATAGCGTCCACAACTGAAAGCGCAATATAGTCGAGTTCTTTAAGGATCAAATTTTCCAACTTTTTCGATATATGGTTCAAAACATAGAGACCTTTGTTGATTTTATCTTGAATCATAATTTTACTATCTAACTTGAAAAACATTTTGTCTCTATCAAATATCCCTGTAAACCAGCATCACACATGCGTCTAGCTGATAACAAGTTAACACCAAGGCCTGGAACATATAATAAATTAGGAAGAATAGTAGATGAGCTATCTTCACAGACAAGTCTTGCAGGTCCTTTAAACTTGACGTATATTAGTCACCGACCAGCTCCTATAGTGCGTTGCTTTATGGGAATGATGTTTCTAAACAGGTGGATTTTGTCAGACATGTGAGAGGTACAAGCAGTGTCTGATGGCCATGAAGATCGAGAAACACATTTAATTTATTTCTTGGAAGGTGCTCATACTTCATCGGTATCATCTTCTGTTCCTAATTCTGTTGGGAGCTCAAAATCATGCAATTCTTTCCTTATTACAAAGCCGTTATTTTAAATTTTTTAGTTTCAGAGAATCGAGTATTTTCAGACTCTGAATAATTTCGTTTATTAGAAGAAGAGTCTAATGACCTCTGTGATTTAGTCATTTCTTTACCTTTCACGCCTCTGACAAAAATTCGCGCAAAAGGTAAACATGGGCAGTGACGAAGCCAATGCATTTCTTTGTCACACAACTTACACGTAGAAGGATTAGACTCAACGCCATCGGATGAAGAAGAGTAATTTTTTCGGTGGTGCTTAATAGGAACAGGCTTTTTCTTCTTCTGTCTGAAAGAAGCATGTGCATTATCTACTGAAGCCCTTAGCCACAGTTTTTTCATTTCAAGATGTTTCAACTTCTCATCTACAGAGGGAATAGTTTGAACATAAAGGCTATCGATCGTATGAGTAGATTCTTTAGCCAATGCTCAGGTTAGAACTAAAAACAAGGCCGCATCACTATATGCATTCCGCATATCGGAGTTGACTACTCCTAACTTTCTTCGAAATTCTTTGAGTTTTTCCTATGCTAGAACGATTGATCCGTATTGACTGAGGTAAAACGTCTGGATTGCAGTCAAATTTTTATTTGCCGTCATGGGACTTGTTCTTGAATACTTTGCTGAGATATGGCTCCAAAAAGACTTTGCCGTTGGGTATTCAACAATCAGCGCTCCATCATCCTCAGTAATGCAGCTCACAAAGATGGAGAATGCTGTTTCATCATCCTTTATGAAGCGAGCCTTTTCATCAATGTTGAGATGGTCCAAACGTGGTTGGTCGTCAATCGTTAATCCTCCTACTTATTTCCACAATCTTGTCAAGATTACTCATTCCTGGAGTACTTATGTGAGCGTATTCTTCTTATGATTGATCAATTACATATATAACATCCATTGGGAGTAATCTGATTCTCATTTTTCTAAACCATCTCTCATGTGAGTCTTGACTTAAAATAGGTATATCAGAAAGTGCTTCCTTGTCATATCATGCCATTTTCATGTTTTTTGGAATAAGTATGCACCTTCTTTCCAGCGGCTTAGGCATTACGAAATACTTACTCAGTATCTCATTTGCTACTGGACTCATAACCTGTTAAAATATACCAATAGAATGACCGCCTGGTATACACTGGCAAAGCAAAAGGAAGTAAGAGTGTGAGTAGGAATGTAAAAATTATTACTTTCCTAGAGAGTCACAGAACTCTTTATATATTTTCCTTGACTATAAATGTGTGACGATATTAACCGGAATATTTATAAACACAAGCTCCCAGTCACAAACGCCTACTTTCAGTACCTGTTGAATCATCAAAACACTCTAGTTCTATTTTCAACACCAACGAAGAAGTTGTAGAGAACCACAAGTTTGTCGGTTTCAAGATTCATGTAAAGATTTTATTTGCATATTAATCAGGTACCCCTCTATCACTCGTAATGGTAATACTCCCAGGTAATATAAACTATGCAAGATTTTATCCACTGTAGGAATAATAATGTTAGGCACGTCTATGTATTGGGCGTGCATCAGAATTATATGGCCATAGTAAGGTTCGCTTAAAGCTACTATCATCGCTATTGTTGCATTGTTTATCATCATTAAACTTGATCTATCGACCACAGTTGCCGCCTATCACCCTCATATTTAAACGTTTAAATAAAGATCGGTGTATTCATAAAAGTGTTGATGCATAGAAAATTTCATTAATTTAAACGCCTCATGAGGTCAGCATGAGTCAAAAAGATATCGCTGCTCATCTCAAAATTACGTGGTAGCAAGTCAATCTTTCTCTTCGCTGTGGATCAGTAACGCCCGAGAAAGCTCGAGGTTGAAATCCAGTGCTTTCTTCGGAAGGTATCGATTTAAATGACAACTTTGTTAGAGTATCTCCTAAGAATCGGCAAATGACCCACTTCAGATTTGCATATGAGCAATTCGAGTACTTGAGCGTAAGTAAGAGGGTGTTACGGGTCAGGGTTGTTAAGAGATTGCCCCTCCAACATAAATTAGCGATCAACAAGATTGATCTCGCTTATTCTAAGGGGTAACAAAGCATTAAACTCTACCTTATGTATATATAAATCTCTTCTTAGACACTCCTAGATAGTCTTCTCCATAGAGAATTAATATAGATTTTGTATGCCCAGTTTGAGTTCATGTTTCACTGAGTCTTTCCATCACAGAGGGAGATGATCACTGAAAAGAAGGGTTACAAACATCACACAGCGACGAAAAAGCCAAAGATGTCTCCTGAAGTTAGAGAGATAAGGAGAGAATGGGATGAAGCCTACATTGATTGAACACTTGAGCAATGGATGACCATCCTTTGGTCAAATCATATCTGGGCCACCCATGGCTATTATTCAAGACAATGGATTATCAGGAAGATTAATACCATACGTTTTAGCTCAAAGACTCCTAAAGAGTATTCTAGACGGGGGTAGAACATGATCTCAGGTACATTATTAAGACAGCTTGGAAGATAATTGGTTGGATCTTATTAAGCGTCCTTTGCCAGATCTGAGAAAGGTTGCTCTCAGTTTGGGAGAAAGATTTAGCAATTATCACTTCCTCCATCTATTCTGAAAGGATAGTGCCACTCTTACGTGGCATGACTAAATTGCGTCCTGAGCTTTCTATCATGCAGATTAACACTCTTCCCTATGTCGCTGCAAGAACGAAGGGAGAGTTTGAGGAGATATCAATTAGTCCCTTTATTTGGCCAATGTACTCACCAGACCTAAATCCGATAAAATAGTTCTGGAAGACTGTCAAAGGTAAGATGGCAGCAAAGGTACTTAACTTTGTATGACGGAAGGCAGCGTTTATCGCTTCTTGGTGGCAGGAGAACTAGATCATGTGATGTTCATCCTTCAGCACTGAAAGTGTTGATTGAGCCAAGTTAGGGCATAGAAAGTTTGATGAGTAAAATATATATATAGTAAAATTCAAGAAGTATTCCTAGATTTTTATATTTGATTTTTGACTGGACTTTACTTCAATTTATCCAGTTGGCTGCTAAATTTTTTAGTTATTTATCAATTCATAACGCCTGGCAATCACGAGAATTAGTGCGTATTTTTTTTTTTTAACAAAATTATCATAAGCGTTCAAATTCACGAGTCAATCAGCAAATCATTTGGGGAAATACTAACCACATATGAGTTTTTTACCTTCCAAATGCGTTCACATCCGGGTATCAAAATAAGAAAAACTGGGTGTGACACAAATGAGGTCCCATAAGAAAAAAGGGGTATAGAAAGAGAGCTTAATAGTTTTTTTAATTTTTAATTTTCCCCCCCCCCCCTCCCAAAAAAGGAAATTGGGTCTTTTCTATTGACTTAAGTTTCCCCCCTATTTTATTTATATTTGATCAAGTCGTGCATTCAATTTTTTTATTTCTTGAGGGTGAGAAGCGCAGAATCTCCGAACCGCCATTATTTTGGCTTCGGACAGCCATAGTCCAAGCGTCTTTTTTAAATTGCAGGGATATCCACAGCTAGTTAACAGAACTAGCGCCCTACGTCACAATGTAATCCTATCAATATTCTTATTTGTGATTTCTGTACGGTTTCAGATGGAAGGTAATGTAGATTCAAAGTAAACTAATAAATAAACAAATATTCTGTGTAAGTGAACTATAAAATTCACACATCTTCAATTCATTGCAGCAACTTAAATCTCAACCACATTAGGTATCTGAAAACCTAAATATTAAATATCATATTAGTTTTCCTACTATTTCAGTAAACCAATCTTCTTATCAGAATTACAAAAAGTGAGTTGTGAAAATACCGACTGTTTGCGCCTATTTTATTTATCTTCATATACTTATTTTACAACCAAAATAAATCTTCTACTACCTCGATGGCCTCCCCTATACATGCCTCAGTGTCTGAAATCACAGTCGGGATGAGTGAAGACGCTTGTGCATTTGGAGAATTAGTGTCAAGTGGTGACAGGAATGAATCATATTACCAATAAAGAATAAATGAAAAAATAAATAAGCCTATAATTTATTAGCTATAGCGACAATGAAAGGGACAGCATCAGTTGTATTTCTTCGGAAAAATTCATTGAAGATTCTCAGACACCTAGTCTTCTCCCTCCACCCCCAGCCTCTTTCTCAACCTATGAATTACTTTAAGAAATTCGATCCAGAACAAAAGATCAGGGTTATGATTTTGGTTGTTTGTCGATTCTTCAAGCATAATTCAAAGATAGTATGACGATGTCTGGAATGTGTAAGGGCCGGAAAAAGTCAGAATAAACGCAAATTAGCAGATAAAGATCGGATAAGAAAAACTTTTACTCATAAAATTGTATGCCCCATGGGAATATATGCTGTTACTGACGATAGAGATGACCTCGAAAGCTCATGGTCAATTCGTCACAGGGCCTCGGACCAAAGTAGAACACACAACCATAGTCCTGAAATCGGGATTGCTAATCATCGTCGGTTGTTATGGGACTCAAAGTTGTCGGTCAAGCTCGAGAACGAGGTCACTGATGATAAGTTATATTTATCTATGAAGGTTATCTAACTACGGGAACTATCAATTTCTTATACTTTTCTTCTAGCTACTTGAGCGATTCCAACCTCCTTGGCTGATCTGGTGTTAGATAATTCTTAGTATGTTATCTTATATATTGTATTGTCTATCTCTAAATCCTCTACTTCATTTCTATGTTTACAAAAAGAGGGATCTAATTTTAATATAGTTTTACTACCAAGCGAATAGTTGTATAATCATAACAAAGAACCGAAATACCGTTAATAAGGCAACGGCCCAAGATACATCTGTAAATTATAATTAGTGACAAAGGAATGTACCATCTTTTCCAACATCTGGAAATTAGTTGTGCACTAAGCCTAATCTAAACGAGTAACCACTATCACTCACTCACTGTCTATATATTCATTCGTAATATTCAAATAGAAGTAATTCAAGGTTTTTATGAACTAAAAATATTGGATTTCAAATCTTAGTTTAAAAAATTTTTGATGTCTATTTCTCTTTTTGTTGTCCCAGGCAACGAGAATTGATTATAAAACTTTTCACCAATTAGAGAAAATATTGCAGCCAGGAGTGTATTAAGAATTTTATGAAACCACATTAATAATTCCATCAAGTTATTTTTTGTGGCACAGGGCGCTAGTTCAGTTAACTAGCTGTGGCTAACCCTGTAATGTCAATAAACGCTCGGACCATGGCTATCCGAAGTCAAAATGATGGCGGTTCGGAGATTCTGCGGGTGAGGAAGGGGGGGGGATTTAATGGATAAATATTTCTAAAAGTTTGATCCAATCCGCCAGCCAGCGCACGAGAAATTTTTTAAAAAAAAGGTGTAACTATAAATAAGTATATATATATATAT